>JAIRCJ010001050.1:4082483-4103683 GCA_020883675.1 Bruguiera gymnorhiza
AACTGAATATGCTCAGACCATTCTGCATAGTTCAGCCCATTGAATTTGATCATTGCATTGCCTAGGGCGAAAACGTTGTTGTAGGCTGCAAACATGATCCAAATTTACACATTAATGCTTTGAGCAAACTTTGATGGATTCAGATACATGCATTACAAACTTTGATTATGTATTTAAGTCCACCTTTGGGTGATCCTCAAATACATAACTTTAATCAATAATGATGCTAATTAAATATACTTTAATAGATCAATCAATCATACTAGAGTGAAACATGAATGTTATCTTTGGACATACAATCATGTTTACTCAGTATATCAATTAATCCCCTTTAGTGTTATTAATTATAGGCAATGATCCATCTTTGGATGATCTCCTAGCTTTATAATAATAACTACAATTGTTCATGTACAACCTTTTATTAGCATCAAAATGAACAATTGAAATTTACGGTCATTCAAATTTTTCAAACTAAGCCACTTTGGTGACTAACAAGTTTTCAAAATTTTAATTTTCCATTCTGTGGGAGTTGACACAGGCCAACACACTGGCAGCGCATTTTTCCCGTAGTCGGCTTATACCTTACGCCGATAACCACTCGTGATACTAACGACAACTACAAGCGACACAGGGTCCAGTGGCCGCCGCACTTTTCCAGCCAGCGGTCTCCGGCAGTGTAGGACTCCGGCCGGAGCTCCTCCCACGCTGGCCAACCCTGCCGGCACCGCCCGGATCCCTCAGCCGGGCCTCTGCCGTGCCCAGTAGGCCGATCGGGTCCTGGCTACGTGCGCTCACCGGTGGCCCCTCGGCCCCGGTCGGGGTCGCGCTTCTCCGGTGGCCCCTTCGGCCCCGGTCGCGTCGCGCTTCGCCGGTGGCCCCTCGGCCCCGGTCGGGTCGCGCTTCTCCTGTGGCCCCTCGGTCCCAGTCGCCTCGCACTCGCCGGTGACCCCTTCGGCCCCGGTAGCCTCGCGTTCGTCGGTGGCCCGTTCGGCCTCGGTCGGATCGCGCTCGCCGGTGGCCCTTTCGGCCCCGGTCGGATCGGGCTTGCCGGTGGCCCTTTCGGCCCCGGTCGGCTCGCGTTCGTCGGTGGCCCTTTCGGCCTCGGTCGGATCGGCTTGCCGGTGGCCCTTTCGGCCCCGGTCGGATCGGGCTTGTCGGTGGCCCTTTCAGCCCCGGTTCGGGTTTCGGCCGGTGCCCCTTTCAGCCCCTGATCGGGTCGTTCCGGTTGGGCCAATCTGGCTACCCCGATCTGGCTACCCCGGTTTGGCTACTCCTGTGACGCGCAGAAACACAGCGCTCACCGGGGTTCCTTTCGCCGTACCCGGATCAATTTAGATCCCGGCGGCACTAACCTTTTCTTTCATGCGCCTGTTCCGTCCAGCACAACAGGGAAAACGAAAACAACAACGCAGTATTCGCAAAAACATGCTCTGATACCAATTGATGAATAAAATTTAAACTATAATAAAACGATACTTTCTGAATTTTCATTTGCGAAAATTCAATTACCACAATACAGGATCTTTAAGCGAAATACTAGCAAATGAACTGTAAGGAATCGACGTACCATCCATGTCGGTTCCTTCGTCGGAGGTGAAGATCTCTTTACCGATCCGTGTCTGAGAAGATTTCACCTTTCCTTTTCGGATTCTTTCCTTTCGCGTCTTCCTGCCTTTTCCGTCTCTCTCTCTCTCTCAATTTTCTCCGACTCCTCCCTTTCCTTTTCTGATTTTCTCAAAAATGGCTGAGAGAGTTACGGGAAAACTTAATGATAACGTTTATATCCCTTCCATAATAGTTATCATTAATTAGGAATTAATACCATAATTAAATCGTTATCATTAATTAGGAATTAATACCCTAATTAAATCATTAATTAGGGAATTAATATCCTAATTAAAACGTTACCTTTTCCTTCCGCAACGTTTATGATTTAATTAGAAATTATCCCTCTTTTCCGATAACAATTATTCTACCCGTAATCGTTATCTATTTCCCGTAACAATTATCTTTAAATAGGGAGAGTGGAGGGATTTTAAACCCAATGACCCAAATTGCCTTTATGCCCAACCGACCATCATATTAGACCTTTTATATTGGGTCATACTTTAAATAATAAGGGTCACTCATATTAATTAATTTAACAGAAACTCCCAAAATTAGATGACAAGACCTTCACATTCTTTTCTAAGAGCCCAAACATGAACATGCCTTTTGTTGAGTTGCATAGCTCAAATTGCTACTAGACAATAAGATTCAACACATATACATAAAAGGGACGTCTCAATCATTTTTACATCTTCACACGAATCACTAAAAGCCCAACTAAACCTTTTGCAAAAGTGAAATTAGGCTCTCTTTTATTGTCACAGAAAACCACGCTACCATATCTATATTGATCTTATTAGATCCATGAGCATGTAGTTTCCATCTAGCTTGATTTTGTCGTGGTAACGTTGGTTGTTACAGTAGTGTTGCCCTCACTTATAGTCCATATGAAGCTTGAAAGCCATATCAGCCAACACGTTTGATCAATTTGCTTCCTCCTTATTAGTAGCAATTTCCTTCTCCTTTATAAAGGCCAAACTATCAAGGCTGCCACTTTTATAAATTCATTATCATTAGTTTCCAATAGCGACCTGAGCTAGTTGACCAACTCACTTTGCATGCTACCCCCATACCCATAAGTTAAGGGGGCTAGGAAACCATAACCTTACTACTTGCGAACAATGAATTAATGCATGAGAAATTGTCTTAATCTTTCTTCCAAATCTTGTACAGTCACGATTAATAATCAATCCTTCATTTGCTAAATTATCACACCACACCATAAAGGGAGTGTTTCTTAGGCACTATTTTGATAGGTGCTGCAATAGCCTTTATGTAGTGATTTTTAAGGTTATTGCTGCGGAAAAAAAAAAAATCACTGCACTAAAGGTTTAACACAGCAGTTCTTAGTATCAATAGCAACGATTTTTCATAATTTTGTATTGCACTTCATAGTTACATAGGCAAAAATCTTGAGTCATAAAGCAACGGTTTTGAGATTCAAAGGCAACGATTTTTAGATCCAAATGCAATGGTTTTTAGATTCAAAAACAGCAGTTGTGTAATCTAAAAGCAACAATTTGAGTAATAAAGATAACGATTTTGAAATTTAAAAACAGTAATTTTGAGATATAAAGGCAGCAGTTTTCAGTATTAAATGTAGCAATTTTGAAACTTAAAAGACAGTGGTTTTAAAGTAGTAGTTTTGCAATTTAAAGGCAAACAATGTTTAGAACCAAAGGCAGCATTTTTGGGACCTAATGGCAATGATTGTGTTTCCTATAAGTAGCAATTTTGAAACTTAAAGACAACGAATTTGAATATTAAAGGCAATAGTTTTGTAGTTTAAAGACAGTAGTTGAACCATAAAGCACTGGTTTTAAGACCTAATGCAGCATTTTTAAACCTAATAACGTAAAATTGACATTCAATTTTTAAAATAATAATTATTTTATCTATTCATCAATCATTTAAACAAATATAAAAAATCTACAAATATAAATTGTAAAAATAATATCATCATGTGCACATATTTAATATAGTTTACAAGAAAATCAACTAATCAAATAAGAGATTTGGTCCACAACATATCTCCTTAACAAGCATTGAGTGCCATCAACACTGTCATCATCCTACAAAAAATAAAACAATTGAGTGATTATATTAAACATGTGCACCCTTTGAACATTAAAAATATGAAAATATGAGTTCTAACAATGAAAGGTATAGCCAACCAATAAAAATTGTGTAAGTGGTATTTGCAAATCAAGTAAACAAATAGTATATGTCTCTGGGTGTACGTAGTTTTGTGGATTATGGGCATCCACTAAAGATTGATGATTCTTTGGCTGATTATACAAACATGGAACACTAAAAGAGTTTATGAGCGAACCAACAATTGGAAAAAACATAATTGACATATTGGCATTAATGTTCAAACCAAGATCGAGTTGTTGTAAGCCATAGAGAATCATATTGAAGATTTTTTGTGCCATTGCAGTTTTTGAGCTTCCAACGTCTTTTACATGTTAAGCTCCAATTTCTTTTGCACTTTATTTTCCATATTTTGTTGGAATGATTGCACAAAATCTGCAAGCATTCTCACCGTATCCTCAACAACATTCTTTCCCTTTAGGGAAGTAGGGCTGGCACCTTTCCTATGAAGTTGTGCCCATCTATGATGCTCCTGCCCTATGACTATAGCAAAAGGATCATTTGTTTGGTTGTTAACTCTTTGAATTTTTGATTGAATCTCCTCCATTTCAGCCTAAACACAACAATAACATGTAGTTCAAGACTATCAAAGTATAAAAATTGATTTTGTACTCACATATTTAAGAGTTAATCTCAAATGTTCTCACATTCTCATGAGTTTTGATCCTGATGAGCAAAAAATTAACGTGTAGGGGAAAAAAATTAGTATGTAATCCTATGATACATAGATACAAATACATGATCATGGATATAAAATAACATGAATGTGATAATACATCAACTTTTAAAAAATTAAGACATGGGTACACATAAACATAATTATAAAATATACATATTAGATTATATATATATATATATATATATATAACATAAACATGTACAATGTAAATATTTTAATGAATTTGACATTTTTCAGTATATTATTTGGAAAAGTTACTATATCATTTTATGTTGTCATCATTATTTTTTTAAGGTTAAAGAATAAGTTATATGTATATATAAGATTATATTCAATAAATTATAAATTGAAGTATCCAATATAGTTACAAAAATAAATATACTTATTGATTTTTCTATTTTTTTACCAAAAAATTATTTAGTAGTATGTTCATTGAAAAAATTATGTGTTATCATTTAGTATTTTAAAATCAGCATATTTATAATAGCTGTTGTATCTAAATTTATTTTTTATTTTTACTTTTTTAAACACATTTTAGTGTGTTTGACACCTATTAGACAATTATGATCTCTAATTTTAGAAGTATCCATGTTTTGTACATGTTCTCGAATATGCATAATGTATCGGGAAATAAAATTCCAAGAGGACAAACAAGCTGGACAATGGAAGAAAATCCTAGATCAGTTTCAAATGGTGGTTCATAAACAGTCCTTTTTTGTCCTCTATAGCAAATGTTTCGAGCAGCATTTGAAAGGTTAGAAATGCTCATTGGCTGAACCCCCAAACAAACGTTAGGTAAGGGATAATATCGATTTTTCACTGGACATGCGCGAGACTTGATTTGGGGATGGTACACTCGGCCTTTATGCGTACAAGGTTCAAACGTGTTTGGTGAGGCAGCGTTTGTCAATTTTGTACTAATTTTCAGCGCTCAACACTGCAAAAATGACCTTTCCCCTTCATGAAAAGAAAATGTGCGTGAACCTTCATGATAATTCCCCAGAGGTGAAGTCAGGAAAGATATATTAGTGATTAATTAGAATTTTGGTTGGAAATTTGGAAGGGAAAAATTGATGATGGCGGGTAACTCTGCATCACTAATATTTGTCGTTTGTGTGAGATCAAGTCAACAAATGATGAGACAGCATGATTACAGCATAAAAAGAAAGGAAGCTGATATACGGAACACCTTTTCTTGCAGATAATAAGGATGTCCGTCACAGGACATTCGGTATGGTTATATGTTTCACACCTCTAAATTAAGCGTGTGACCGGTTATGAGATTTAAAAAAAACGAAAAATGATTGTGAAATTTAAGACCTAAACGAGGAAGAAAAGAAGAAAGAAAAAATAAAATAAAATAAAATATGCTCAAAGGAGAGGGAAATGGATATTTTCTTATGTAATTGAATGGAAGAGAAGTGGATCAATGAGACTAAAACTGAAAAATACAACAGAAGAATGATGCTGCAGAAATCTTGGATCAAAAGAGCAATAATGACATATTAGAAACCATTTTGGAGAATAATTTAAAGAGAGACTAATGAAGCTGAAAAACCAGACATGTTCCATTAATTTGCTGCTTCTTTGTATAAAATCTTGGAAAAAGTTACAAAATAGTCACACAAGACCTCAAGGAGGATGCATGCTCATTTCTTGTTACAATAATAGAACAAACAAAAAAAAAACATCATTTACTGTCAAGTATCAATTACCATAACTCCTCCTCGATGCTTGAACTTTGAACTTTATTTGATTATGCTTTATGCATTTTGTAGGATAATATTTGACTTTTATTCTTTTTTATACAATACCCAATTTAAAAACTTGCACAAACTGAAATTTATTATCAGCAATAGAAAGATTAACACAAAAAGATTCAGTGAGCAATTTTCATCAAAATCATTAGTATTTGAATTCTTAAAAGTTTCACTCCTCCTAAAAGTAAAAATGATAGATGAGGATTGATCCTTTGATTTAGTTTTGACGAAGATGGTCGCATTTGGTGCTATTTTTATTTCCTTAAGCATGACTAATAAAAATGTTGCAGCATGTTTCCGATATGAAACTTCATTGAAGCTCAAAGGGAACTTGTTTTCAACAATTACAATTGATGTGATCTATAATTATATGGGGATTGTCCAAGATTGTGCGATTCACAATTTTGGACCAATTACTCATCCAATGGCTACTAATCTTCAAATAACCTTGGAATTGTGTCTTAAGAAAAATACAACATGTATGGAGAGTTTAGAGACTAAAGCAAATAAGTTAAAACTCGTATTGATCATGTGGGTCACTTGCTTAAAGGATTAAGTATGAATGGGTTTGCTTGGATTAGAGTAATTGTAGAAGTTTAATTATAACTTATTTCTTTTTATTTTAATTAGTTTATATTAGTTTAACCTCTTAATTAATAAGGGTGTAAAACCCAATTCATATATATTTATTGTTTATATTTTAAATTCTATTTTATAGCCTATTTTGTAGCTAATTAGTAGCAACCCTAATTTTCCTATTTTATAGCTATCTTAGCTACTTTTTAGTATTATTGCCTATCTAAGGGATTGAGAAACATTTTGAAAGGTTAGTTGACAAAGGATATTGAGTGTTATTACTATGCAAGAATCATAAGCAAAAGTAAAGAGTGAAGATGAGGCACATTAAAAGAAAAAATTGAGTGTTTAAAGGGAGATGATGTAGAGTATATTGATGAGGGAAATTTGCTTTTATTTTGGCGTGCCTTGAATTTAGAAGTAAAGGTGGATGATGAATGTAAATACATCTTTTATACTAAGGGTATGATTAATTACAAGGTGTATAGAGAAGTAAGGGTTACAAGACAAGTTTTTTGCCATTTATGACTAACAAATCATAAAAGGATGAGGTAATGTGTGATATGGTTCTAATGAGTGTAAGTTGTCTATTTTTAGGGAGACCATGGAAATATCATAAGGGGGTCGTACTTAATGAATTCAAAAACACCTATTTTTTGTTAAGGATGGGAAAAATATAGTCTTGGCACCCTTATTCTGTAACAAGTGTAAAGAGACTAGCTTTAGGTTGAGAAGGGAAAGCAAGAAAGCATGTTTATGAGCAAAGGATAGGTAAAGTGAGCCTTATCCATTTCTAGCCTAGTTCTAATGGTAATAATGAAAAAAGTGATGCCAAATGAGAAAACTTACTGTCCACCATAAATTAAGAAAATTTTAGAAGAATTACCAAAAGGGTTGTCACTAATTAAAGTGATCAATCTCATGCTAGCAGCTACCTTACCTAATAGGTCAATCTATAGAAGTAATTCAAAGGAGGCTATGAAGTTGTAATGACAAGTAACCAAGTTGTTAGAGAAATTTCATAAGCTAGCATTTGTTTATAGGAGGTTTGTGAAAATTTTTAGCATTATTCTTACTCTTTTGACTAAATGTATCAAGAAAGGTAATGACTTTAAGTGAAATGAGGTTGCCCAAAAGAGTTTTGAGTAGATTAAGGAGTTGTGTTTAGTACCTATCTTAGCTCTTTTTGATTTTTCAAAGATTTTTGAAGTGGAGTGTGATGCATTGGGAATGGGAATAGGGTTGTTCTTATACAAGATAAATGTTCCATGGCTTATTTTAGTGAGAAGTTAAATGAGGCAAGTCTGAATTATTCAATATATGATAAAGAGTTCTATACATTAATTCAAACATTAAAGACTTGGTAACATTACTTGTTGCCCACAAAGTTTGTTATTCACATAAATCATGAATATTTAAAGCATTTGAAGGGTAAAAATAAGGTTGAATTTGTTAAAATTCTGCATAAGAGTGTTAAACAACAAATAGAAAAATGAAATGCAGCCTATGAGAAAGTAGCCAACAAAGGGAGATGACAAATTTAATTTTTTTTCCAATTGATCTTATGTGGATTTATCATCAAAATGAGAGATTTTTTAGTAAAAGGAAGTCCAATTTTATTCCTTGAGTAAATGATCCTTTCAAGGTGCTAGAAAAGGTGAATGATAATACCTATAAGTTTGATTTTTTGGATTAATACAATGTATCAGCCATATTCAACATGAGGAATTTATTGCCTTACTTAAAGGACAATGAAGAGTTAGATTTGAGGGTAAATCCTATTCAAACTAAGGAAAATGATATGATCCATGGTGAGACAAGAGTTACCTAAGATCATATGACTTATAGTTTTGGGTCAATTACTCATTCAATGGCCAATAATCTTCAAATAACCTTGAAATTACTTGTTAAAGAGAGTCAAGCCTATATGGAAAGTCTAGAGGCCAAAGTAAAAAAGTTAGACTTCACATTGATCACATTACTCACTTGGAGGATTAGGCATGAATAAGTTGACTTAGATTAGAGTGATTTTTCATTTTTAGCTTATTTCTTTTTATTTTAATTGATTTATGTTAATTTGCACTTTTAATTAATAAAATCAGCCCATATGTGTTTATTTATCATATTTTAAATTTTATTTCATAGCCTATTTTGTAGTTAATTAGTAACAATCCTAATTTTCCTATATTACAACTATCTTAACTACTTTTAGTATTGTTCTCTATTTATAGAATTGAAAAACATTTTGGAAATCAATTTTTTTAGAACATTATTAAAAGTACAACTTGCATTTTACCTTAATTTTTATCTAAGTAATTTATTTGTTTAATGACAAATTAACAACTAATTCTTATGACTATTCCTTCTTCAATCTAAAGGTATAGCAAATAAAACTAATTTCTTCTTGTTTATGTAAAAGTTCTTATCAATCAAAAAATTGCTAACATTTCTTTTTATTTTGTTTTCTTTTATTGAATCATAAATTACCTTAAATGAAACAATTTTTACTTTAAATTTTTCTACACACAAATACAAGCATTTCTCTTATTCATAGGCACATCAACAACTTTTAAATTTTCAAAATTGTTGGAATTATGAACTAAACAAAAGTTTTCTTTAAAGGTTACTAAATAACCTTTTTTATTTTTTAGAATTTAAGCAATACTTAAGAGATATTAATGCAAGTGAGAAATGAACAAACTTTAAAGATGAGCCTTTGCTAGTTTTTAGAGAAATTATCCTTTTGCTTACAAATTAACTATAACACCATTTCCAAGCCTTGCACGAACTATAAAGCTTGAATTTGACTCTTTACAGAGTCTAAAGTTGTTGCATGTATGATTGGTGTACTACTTGCCCTAAAATCCACCACAAGTGTATAGGATGTTCAATTAGTAAAGTGAATGTGAATTCAAGTATCAATCCCATAAAGAAGAAACTCATATCTTAAATTATGCAAATTCCTTATATTGTCTAAACAAACTAATTGAAAAGAGAGTTACCTAATTATGGAATTAAAAGCCAATTTTAAAATGTAAACTGAAAATCAATAAACAAGGTTTTTTGGGTTTAAATGTTATTAACTAAATACAATAACAAATTTAACATCTAGTTGTTAGAATTAAAACTTATTAATAGCAATGATTAAACTCCCTAAGGTATATAATAATCTCTTTCAAGACTCAATAACTATATTCATAATAATTCTACATCTACTTTCATGATTATAGAAACTAACATGAGTTCATTAAAATTTAATGGAATCCTTAATCATGATCTTAAAGATGTATACTTATTTCTAAACTACACGAGCTAGATTTAATGTTTTTACAAACTAGTATTAAACTTCCACTTTTGCTTTATTGTTCAATACCTTAAACATGCAAATAATAACCAATTACTCATATGAATGAATATCAAAAACATCAGATTGAATTAACTAAAAACATTTAAAACAACCAAATATCAATTTGTTAATAAAATTTAATGGCTACATCCTTGTCTTAGAATAAAAGATCTAATCACTCATGTTTATTAAAACACACAAATAAACAACTAAGTGTTCACAAAAAATCTTAAAATACATTAGTAAATAGTGAAGAAAAGGGTCAATAGTTTTTGAGTTTTATTTGTTCATCTTGTCTTTGTTACTTGCAAGTCCTCTACTTATTGTTTTATCATCTCCTTCTCCCCTACTTGGAAACCTCCCCTTATTATGATGCCTTCCCTTTTATATATATATTTCTTAAAACCCTAAATTGGCTAATAAGTATGACTTATAAAATCAACTCTAATCCCTATCTTGTAAAACTCCCAATTTAATGTTAATTAATGCCCAAATTCACACCATCGGCTTCTAGCCAATTTTTTAATATCAAAATACTAGAATTTTGAGTTTGACTCTTCATAAAAGTTGTAGCCTTATGTCTTAACTTTCCAGAAAGCTAAAGAATGCCCTAATCTAAGATTCATAGCTCTAGTTATAGCTCAAAAATCAAATAATGTACAAGCTGCCAAAATATGGATTCGTGTCAAAATATGACATGCTTTCTAGTCCAAATCCTTTATCTCCTTAAACCAATTTGAAATCACCCAATTCACCACTTAAACCTACAAAATAACAAAGACTAGATAAATGCAATTAAAATCCAAAATATTAAAACTAATTAACCTAAAAATTAGGAAAAATACTTAAATTGTAATATAAAATATGTGAAATAATTCCACACATCATGTACCCACTATTAATACCAAAGATTTTCCTAAAAATCCTTTCAATCTTCGCCAACTAATATGGTTTGGTTAACAATCTTTATCAGTTGATTAACATAATCTTTCATATTCTAAAATTCTTTTATCTTTAAAACTTCAAATTCTCTTTTAAGATTCATAACTTACATCTTCATAGTTTTGAAATTACCTTGAAACTCTTTATAGAGCTTGTTCCAAGCTTGTTTTGTTGATTTATAAGACATCTAAAAGTGCAAAGTGAATACAAGTGAAAGCTTTGAATCCTTTTGAACTTTATTCATTGTGACATCTAATTTGATGAAGAGTGGGATTGTTTGGTAAGGCTAAAGGTTTAGTTACTATTTCCACAACTTCCCATCTATCCAATGCCTTTAAATAGGCTTTCAATTTTACAACTCATATAACATAGTTCTCTCTTGTAAACACATGAGGTGAAGGAGGCAAAAAGTTGTCAAACACCATGAAAAATTTGATGTTCTGGTTTTCAAACAAGAGATTGATGATTTTTGGGATCCAAAAGTAATTTTCAAAGGTCCCCTGAGATCAAGTAACGATGTGATATCATTTGAAGGAAAGAGAAGTGGATTAATAAGGTTAAAATTGAAAAATGCAGCAATAAAATGATGTTACAGAAATTTCCTATCAAAAGAGCAATAATGACATATTAGAAATCATGGTAAAGAGGGATTTAAAGGGAGACTAATAAAGTTGAAAAACTAAACATGTTCCGTTAACCTACTAATTCTTTGTATAAAAATAAAAAAGGTTATAAAATGATTACATAATGGTTTAAGGATGATGTATGCTAATGCTTGCAACAATAGGAAAAAAAAAAAACTCTTTTTCTTAACAAGGGTGCAAGACTTAAAAGAAACTTTTGAGTTTTTTCACATTAGAAATACAAGGAAAGTTGATCCTATATACTACCTAAAACTTTTGTTGTTTATTTTCCTCATGAACTTTAAGATTTAACTTGGAAATCTAATCTTTGCAATTTCTACTAGCAAATAAAATAACATCATTGAATATTAAGCATCAATTACTAATAATAACAATTGATCTTAATATAACTAATATATCACAATTTATTATTATTATTATTATTATTATTATTATTACTATTATTATTATTATGGGCACATAGGGCTTTGATACTGAGAAAACTCCTTCATCCAAGAAATCAAACAAAAATTAGCTTTCTTAGAACCATCTTCTTCTACAAAAAAAGGAAGTTAACACCTCAAGAAACACATTTGAACCAAAAACTTCTCAACTTCAAATAAACAGAATTGTTCGGCCAAAACCCATACTTAGACCTACAACCCCAAAATTTTACTTGTTGACATCAAAAGACCATAAAAAATTTTACTAAGCATCATATTTATCTCACACTTAGCACCATTAAAAACTTTTCAATAAGTTTTCTCATAAAGCCCTTTATCTTTATCAATGGGAAAACTCATATAGTCACAAATGAACAAAACCATGCATAAATTAAGTGGTACTAGTCACAATTAAGAAGGTAATAAAGGATCACTAAATGATGTAATTAACTAGTATTTTCATAAAGCTAAGAAACACAAATAGTGTCAAGGGCAAATACTAAAACATGCTTATTATGATTGCAATCATTAACATTCCAAGATAAGACCAGGAAAGGTAATCATTTACCAAATGATGCAATTGACTACAATTTTCATCAAGTTAAGAAACTCAAATAACACCAATGAAAAATGCTAAAACATACTTATAATCATTAGCATTCCAAGATATGAATTTGGGCCTGAACAATGCCCCCATCCACCAATCTTAAATGAAAGAACTTTAATATTAGTTTTGCACAACCTCTCATTTCCTTTTTCTCCTTCAATACATGGAATTCCATACCCTATCCCCTTGTCTTGAATGAAAGAACTTCAATATTAGTCTTGCATAACCTCTCATTTCCTTTTCCCCATCTAATATATAAGATTAAATGCCCCTCACCATTTAGAGGGATCATTCCCCCAATACCCCACCACTTATGCAAATAATCTACTGGCTCTCTCAACTATGTACTGCATAGCCAAAATTCCTTTATTACCAAAGTCAAAAACTCATTGAAAGTTTTTTTATTCATTTATAGCTAAAAGTGAAAATTGCAAAATAGTTGCTAATTAATAGAAAGTTTATAAAATAATTCATATAAAATTCTCCACAAGCAGCATGGTAATAATTCCTAATCTAGTGAAAAAAAAAAAAATAAAAGGCTTACTAGCCTAGTGTCACGAGGAAACTTCTTCTCCAACCCATCAAACATGTGGGAAGACAAAAATCGGGCTAAGGCGAGCTTCCTTGGACTGCCAAACATTGCCCAACCCTTTTGGCAGCCTAAATTCAGCAAGTGGAAGGTCCTAGAAGAGCCTTGAAGTGCCTGGAAGTGCCCCATCTAGAGACTTCCAACAAGGTCCAGCAAAGACACTTTTTAGAACCTTCTTGAAAGACCCTTTTAGATGCTTTATCTAGAACTTTCCTTGTAAATATTCTAGATAGTCATTTCTAGCCACACATTGAGAAGGTGGAGCAACTATAAATAGGTCACTCCTCTCATTTGTAAAATCATCTCTGCATACATCTTTGCATATCTTTGCACACTTTTGCATACTCAATACAAGCTCACTTGCAAATCTCTCTTGTGCTCTCTCTCTTCCTCTTGTAATTCCAAGTCCTTACTTGCCGCCTAATGCTTTCCGCTGATTCTCTCAAACTCTCCAATACTTACTTAGCTCATCTTCACACACAAGATCGACTAAGTGTCGCGCGAGTTAGCACGTCCAAAGCCTAACTCCGTGACAGGTGGTATCAGAGCCAAGATCCAACCCTGTCTGTTCGTTGTTTGCTGAGATTGTAAGCATGGCAAGCGAAGAAGGATTTGTTGCAACCACCGTGGAGGAGCAACAAGCAGGGGAACAATCTCGTGGGCATGAGGTGCAGCGTGCCCCTGCCAAGCGTAGGCTCCAGCGAAGGAAACCATGGACACTCGTGTTGTTGGCTTGGAACAGAGCATCACTAATATAAGCTCCGTTATGGGCAACCTCAGCGATCAAGTCGACAACTTGATCCATGAGAATGCAGAGATCACGCGGGCTGCCAAAATCATGATCGAAGAGGTTGGTCACTCATTTAAGGGAGAACTACGCTCCCTGAACCAAGATCTGTCCAGTTTACGCGAGTTCGTTGAAGGAGAGATTCATGACTTGCGTAGGGAGATGGATTCACTGTGCCGAAACAACTCATACGCTAGTACAATTGCCACTACTAGCGCCACGACAATGCATGACTCGAAAGTCCCGAAGCCTGCCATGTACAACGGCATACGCAATGCCACTATCGTGGAGAACTTCCTATTTGGTCTTGAGCAGTACTTCGAGGCCATGGGGGTTATCGACAACCTTACCAAGGTGGGCAACGCCCTAATCTTCCTAAGAGATGCTGCCAAACTCTGATGGAGACGTAAGCACTCCGAGAGGGAGAAGGGCTTGTGCATCATCGACACTTGGAAGCAATTCAAGGCTGAGGTACGTAGGTATTTCGTCCCTCACAATGCAGACAGCGAAGCAAGGGGAAAATTACGTTGCCTAACTCAGACAAGTAGTATTTCCGACTACATCAAGGAATTCACTACCCTTATGCTTGAAATCGAGATGTTCGATAAAGAGCTTCTCTTCTACTTCAAAGATGACTTGAAAGATTGGACGAGAGTCGAGTTGGAGAGGCGTAATGTGCAGACCGTAAACGCTGCCATTGCTACTGCAGAGACCTTTGTTGACTACTCCGCCCACTCCAAGAGCAAGAAGCCAAACTCTGGTAAAAGTGGGGCAAAGAAAACCGGACAGAAGAAGCAGGATTCTGGCCGCAACGAGGGTGGACAGCAGAGACATGGAGAAGCGGTACACCATCCGAGACAAGGAGAAGACAGCCATTATCCATCGCTTGCGCACTTAGAGATGCTATCTCCTTGGAAGAAAGTTCATGATCACAACTAGCAATGTTGTGACAAACCACTTCCAAGTACAAGAGAAGCTTCATCCTAGGAAACCTCTTTGCCATACCAAGAGGTTAAGTGGGGATGGAAAGACCAGCAAACATCCGTTGATCACCCTAAAAAATGTAAGCTCAAGACTGCAACGAGGACGTGGCAAGATTAAGTGAGGGAGGATGTCACGAGAAAACTTCTTCTCCAACCCATCAAACATGTGGGAAGACAAAAATCGGGCTAAGGCGAGCTTCCTTGGACTGCCAAACATTGCCCAACCCCTTTGGCAGCCCAAATTCAGCAAGTGGAAGGTCCTAGAAGAGCCTTGAAGTGCCTAGAAGTGCCCCATCTAGAGACTTCCAGCAAGGTCCAGCAAAGACACTCTATAAAACCTTCTTAAAAGACCCTTTTAGATGCTTTATCTAGAACTTTCCTTATAAATATTCTAGATAGTCATTTCTAGCCATACATTGAGAAGGTGGAGCAACTATACATAGGTCACTCCTTTCATTTGTAAAATCATATCTACATACATCTTTGCATATCTGTGCATACCTTTGCATACTCAATACAAGCTCACTTGCAAATCTTTCTTGTGCTCTCTCTCTTTCTCTTGCAATTCCAAGTCCTTACTTGTCGCCCAACGCTTTCCGCTAATTCTCTCAAACTCTCCAAGGCTTACTTAGCTCATCTTCACACACAAGATCGACTAAGTGCCGCGCGGGTTAGTACGTCCAAAGCCTAACACCGTGACAGGGGATTAGGTACAACCTGACTCCCACATCCCACATCGGATAGGAAGAGGAGGATCTTGGGTCATATAAACGTGGGTGCTGCACACCCCAACAGGCTGCCTTTTGGGGAGAAAGTAATGACCCCGTGACAAGTGGTATCAGAGCCGACCTAACCCCGACTCCGATGTTTCTCACCAAGCGCTTCACCGGGAAGTAGGCAGGGAGACCCCGATTCCGACGAGGACGTCGATGGATTCGGTGAGGGAGAATGTCACAGATAGGTTATGTCCAGGCAGGGATGGGTTAGGTACAACCTGACTCCCACATCCTACATCGAATAGGAAGAGGGGGATCCTGGGTCATATAAGCGTGGATGCTGCACACCCCAACAGGCTGCCTTTTGGGGAGAAAGTAATGACCCCGTGACACTAGGCTCTCAATATTTGAAAAAATAAAAGGAATCTTGTCTATCAAAGATAATGTTATAGGTTTACCCAACATATATAAATGAACAAAATTAATATTCATGCCATGAGATGCTATTAATCCCAAGATTTCAAGAAACATATACACATTAATTGATATAAGAACTATAAAGAAATAATTATGATCATAGTGCATATTCATGTAAGATCTTGGCAAGGGTCATGCCAGATGTTCATTTCCTTGCCATTGCCAACCATCAACCAAAGACCTTTTTGTAGCAAAGAATGAGTCTCTGTAATACTCCTTTAAGTATAGCTTGGATAAAAGTACAGTCAAGGATCCAAAAAAAGAACTCTTTAGATAGTAGAGAGATTTGATTATTCTAGATAGCAAATAACTATCATAAATAAGAAGCTACTTGTTTGTTTGCTAACATCATCAAATTGAAATTTGAAAGTCTTGGAAGCTCAATCCTCCATTAGATTTAGACATAGTCATTTTTTTTCAAATATGTAAAATGGAATTTTCTTTTCATATTAAAGTTGGCCTATCATAAATGATTTACCATCAAAGCTAGCTCATTACAGAAAGTTTTTGGCAATAATAACTTATATTATATGTGGACATTACTTGAACAACTGCTAGTTCTGATAAGCATTTTTCCTTCCTGAAGAATTGGTGTTATTGTTTGCATCTTCAATAGCAGCATTGCAACAACAATAGTGGTAGGTTGTACCTGCAAGAAATGCAGTAACAATAATAGTAGCACTAACAATAGGATGTAGTAGGCTGAGAATCAAGTTAGATATGACAGGATGCAGCATTTTAAGAAAAATCTAAATTTGAAATTTGTATTCAAATTTGAATTTTTCAAAAATGTAATCATAAAGACCTATGCAATTCAGTTTTGTAGGAGCTATATAATAGTCTATATAAACAAGTTAAATGGTCAAAAAACAAAGTCTTTTGCCCCTAAAAAACTAGATTAAGGTCTCTTGCAAGTCCTATTTATTATTCTTTTACCCTTTCCTTCTTTCCTTCCTTCCTCTGCTGCATTCATCCATATCCTACACAAAAACCTGGAAAGGGCATCCAAAACTAACAATTAGGTACCAAAGCATCCAACTTGTTTTTAAGGGACCTGTCAAGCCTTGACATATACCAACCCGAGAGAAGCAATATACCAAGAAAAGTAATTCCTTTTTTGTCAAATAGATCAAAAGCCTTACTAACATGACATCTCTCAATTTCACACCACCACCACCACTACCAAAGTTCTCTAGAGACAACTATGTCTAATGGATAATAATAATAAAGGCATACCTTAAGGCCTTTGACCTTTAAGAAGTCATAGAAAGTAGAGTTACAGTGGTTTAACTCCCTGCAAACCCCTCTGTGGCTTAACCAAAGAATCACAATGAGCAGATTTCCAAGCAATACAAAGCCTTGACTTGCATACATTTAGCTATAACAGAAGTCATATTCAACAGAATAATGACTTGTGAAACAGCCTAGGAAGCTTGGAGCAAATTAAGGGAGGAGTATGTTGGAAGTGAGAAGACCAGATCCATGTAGCTGTTCATTCTAAAAAGAGAGTTTGAGTTGCTAAGAATGAAAGATGTAGAAAAGATTAAGGAATACAGTGATAGGCTGTTAAACTTAGTTAATCAGATTAAGCTTTTAGGAGGAGACCTCACGAATGCAAGTATAGTGCAAAAATGCTTATGAGCCTGCCAAAGAGGTTTGAGTCTAAGATTTTTTCCTTGGAAAACTTTAAAAACTTGATCAAAATCACTTTGGGTGAGATGGTTGCTACCTTACAAGCACAAGAGCAAATGAGACTGATGAGGTAGTTGAAGATGCTCTTCTTGTCAAACATACTGAGAAGAGTCAACAAAAGAAGAAGAAGGAATAAGAGAGTAGCAAAGCAAAAGCAATAGGCTTAAACATCCTCTAGTGAGGAGAAGGAGGAAGAAGAGCATCTCTTCATGGCTGGACTTGAGACTAGCAGCAAAGAGACTGATGTCTGGTTGGTTGATAGTAGCTGCACAAACCATATGTCTCCATACTTGTCTCCTTTTAGAAATCTTGATAGAAACTTACTTCCAAGGTCAAGATAGGTAATGGAGAGTTCATACAAGTCCAAGGCAAAGGTGCAATTGTAATTTAAACTCCTACAAGCACAAAACTTGTTACTGATGTATTGTTTGTTCCTCAAATTAGCTAGAATCTCTTAAGTATTAGAAAATTTCTAGAAAAGGTTATTCATTGGAATTCAAAGATATTGCATGCATTATCTATAACTCTGGTGGAATCACAATTCCAATAAAGAAAAAGGGCTTCAAGATGAAAGTGCGACATTTAGAATGCACTATCATGCCTGCAACCTTTGATGCTAAGTCTTTATGGTATAAGAGGTTAGGGCATGTAAATGATTCAAGTCTACTAAAATTGGAAAGAAAGCAACTAATGAGGGACTTACCAAAATTAACCAAAGGAGGAGCTCTCTATCAAGCTTGCCAACAAGGGAAACAAACACAGATTCCTTTTTTAACTGATCAAGTCTGGAGGAGTAAGAAGAAGTTGCAACTAGTTCATTGTAACACCTATGGTCCAATGAACATTGAGTCACTCAAAGTTAACAAATATTTTGTGATCTTCATTAATGATTTAAAAAGGTATTGTTGGATCTATTTCTTGAAGCAAAAGTTATAAGCTACTGAAATTTTCAAGCAATTTAAAGCTTTGGTGGAAAACCAAAGTAACTACAAATCAAGGCCATAAGAAGTGATAATAGTGCCAAATTTGCTTCTAAAAATTCAGAAACAGTTGTAATTTAGCTAGGATCTGGTAATAACTGATAGCTCCATACACACCTTAGCAAAATGGAGTGAGTGAAAGGAAGAACATGAGCATCATGGAGATGTCCAGATGTCTTCTGTTTGGAAAAAAACATGCCAAAGAGGTTTTGGGCGAAAGTAGCAAGCACAATAGTTTATTTGTTGAATATGTTACCATCTAAGGTATTGGAGAATCAGACTCCCTTTGAGGCTTGGTATGGATTCAAGCCATCTGCAACACATCTTAGGGTGTTTGGTTGTCTATGTTATGCATTGGTACCAAGGTAGGAGAGGAGCAAGTTGGATCACACAACTGTACTTTGCATTGTCATTGACTATATAGGTTCAATTTAGAATTACAGGATCTTCAATCCTTTAACTAGCAAAATCAGTATTGGTATAGAATTGAGATTCTGTGAAGACCAAAGCTGGAGTTAGAAGGACTTTTGTGTAAGGAGATCCAATTCAGAGGCTGATCATAACCTAGGGATATACTAACAAAGCCTCTCAACAAAGCAACATTTAAGTATTTACAAGATAAGCTGGGATGCAGCACTGCAACACCAAGGAGGAGAATTGAAGGATTGGTGTTGCTGTCCTGCATCTTCAATAGCAGCATTACAGCAACAACAACAGCAGGTTGCACCAGCAGGAAATGCAGCAACAGCAATAGCAGCACCAGCAGCAGGATGCAATAGGCTGAAAATCAAGTTAGTTTTGACTGTTAGGTTAGTTATGACATGATGTAGCATTTTTTAGGAAAAATCTAAATTTGAAATTTGTATTCAAATTTGAATTTTTCAAAAATTAATCATGAAGACCTATACAATTCAATTTTGTAGGAGCTATGTAATTGTATATATAAACAAGTTAAATGATAAAATAAAAAAGGTCTTTTGCTCCTAAAAAACCACATTAAGGTCTCCTGCAAGTCCCAGTTATAGTTCTTCTGCCCTTTCCTTCCTTCCTCTGCTGCATTCATCCACATCCTGCACAAAACTTGGAAAGGAAATCCAAAACTAACACTTCCATCACACTTAGTTTTTCCCTTACCTTGTCAAGAACCATGCTGAACATCCTCCTTTTGGAATAGCTCACCAACATTTGTAGGCCAAGATATTTATGGTCGCTCTTTATTGTCATGACACCCATGCAATTTTGATTGCTTCTTTACATTCACTTGCACATTGCAGATAGATGAGAGATCAAATTTCTCCGAATTTATCTTATGCTTGGAAGCTTTTTCATATTGGCCAAGGAGAACTTTAAGTTGTTGACATTCAGTAGTTGAAGCTGTAGTACGCCCACAAAGAATTGATGTGTTGTGGTTGGCACCCTCTTGCAAGTGCATTTGACATTAAAGAAGAGAGACCATCTGCACATATTAAAAAGAGATAAGGAGAAAAAGGATCACCCTGTCTTAGACCTTTGGATGGGCGAAAAGATTTCCTAAAATTAGAATTCACGACCAAGGAATAAAAAACTGTTGTCACAGATCTTATAACTAGCTGTACCCACTCAAAATAAACCTTACACACGATACTCTCTAGAAAAGCTCACTCCACTTAATCATACGCCTTCCTCATAAAAGCTTTAAACCATTCAATCCTTTTCCCTCGAATATTTATGCTTTATGTAGGGGAACATCACAACGGTGATAAAAGCATTATGTATGATTAGACGGCTAGACATAGGCACTTTGAGATCTTGAGATAATTTGTGAGAGAATAATCTTCAGCCTATTTACAATGGTCTTTGTTATTACGTTGAAAATGACACTGCAAATATTGATAGACAAAAAAAGCTTTGCACATTG
Organism: Bruguiera gymnorhiza; assembly: GCA_020883675.1. Classification (NCBI taxonomy): domain Eukaryota; kingdom Viridiplantae; phylum Streptophyta; class Magnoliopsida; order Malpighiales; family Rhizophoraceae; genus Bruguiera; species Bruguiera gymnorhiza. The sequence continues at coordinate 4,103,343 of JAIRCJ010001050.1, forward strand.
TTGGCAAAGCCAATTTAGGTATGAGGCAAATTTATATGTGATTAATGTAACTAGGGTCTCCTTTGTGATTAAGAATATCCAATACCTTAGAGTTACCATGTCATCACTCACAATATACCAAAAGGATTGGTAAAGGAGGGCATCCATACCATCAAGACATGGGGTATTTGTTGGATAAATTTGCTCGAGTGCTTGAAGGATTTCTTCCCTTGCATATGCTTTACTCAACCGGTTGTTCATCACCTTATTCACCCTTCTATTTTTAGACTCCAAGACAGGCTACATGTCACGGATTCCTTGAGGGAAAAATAAATTTATATAATAGTACATGAAGGTTGTCG
>JAIRCJ010001050.1:4105511-4192888 GCA_020883675.1 Bruguiera gymnorhiza
AAGGAGGATAATGCTGAATTTTGTATGGAACAGTAATATAAAGCCACATGGAGGGGCAAGAAAGGAAATTTGCCGCAGCTCCAATAAACCCTACTAGGGTTTGCATGGAAGGGAGTATATAAACAGGAAGAGCATCCCAGAAACACGTCCTGCAAGCAAACCAGAAACACGACCTGCAAGTAAACCAGAAACATGTCCTGCAAGCAAACCAAAAACACGTCCTGCAAGCAAACCAGAAACGCACCACCTGCAAGCAAACCAGAAACGCACAACCAGCAAGAGGAGAAATAAGAAACAGACCACCCGGAAGAGAAGGTAGCAGACCTGGTATCCGTGAGACCACCCGGAAGAGAAGACAGCAGACCTGGTATCCGTGAGACCACCTGGAAGAGAAGACAGCAGACCAGAAGTGTGAGGCAGGCCGAGAGACGTGAAACAGCAGACCAGAAGCATGAGACCAGAACATGCAATGGTGTGAATGATCAGAAGTGTGGGGCAGCCGTGAGACATGAAACAGCAGACCAGACGCATGAGTGCAACCTGTGAAACCGTGAGAGGGTGAAAGCAGGAGTTGTGTGAAACAACCTAGAGAAGGAATTCGGTGAAGCATTGGAAAGAACTCAACGTATTTCCAGATTTCTTCAAGAGAGGTTAGAGAGTGTTGTGGTGGACTTCTAAGCAGCAGTGAAGCAGCCTATTCAATTCAACAGAGGCAACACAAGCTAGACGAAGGGTAGACACAGTAAGTGACACTCTTTGTATTGTGATTGCTTTGTATTTGCAATAGTGAAAGGAATAGAGGATTAAGACATCCATTGTAACTACATTGTGAACATCAAGAGTACCACACTGGTATTCTCAAGTATAGTGGATTGTCTCAGTAGAGGAAGAGTCTCTACCACCATGGACGTACGTCACATTGACGAAACCACGTAAATCTCTTGTGTCCTTACTTTGATTTACATTCTGTGTTTTGAATTGAGTTGTGAACGTAGCTAAAGTATCATCGAACCTATGACCTAAAGAAGCCCTAATCAAGAACATCTGATTTGTCTAATAGGCAAGGTGTCTAAAAGGTGACTTTGGGGACTATTGTGATTAGTAGGTAACAATAGATCTACCTTAGTCGAATCTGAGAAAGAGTTTGCTTTTAAGAAGAGGTTGAAGTTGTTCACATACCTGCGTATTGACAAGAGCGAAAGTATTAAAGAAGTAGAATACTTTGGCTTAAGTTATCAGAGTTTTAAGCTGTGTGATACTGATTCATCCCCCCTCTTAGTATCACAGACTAGTAGATCTTAGGGTGAAGTAGGGAACTTCAATTGGTATCAGAGCACAGGTTCACCAGGATAAAGCTTAACAGCTTGGTGTACTAGTTTGAAGAGCTCCAGAAGTTTTAACTTGTTCAGCATACTAAGAAATGGATGCCGGTACCAGCACCAGCACTACTTACAGCAAGAAGGTTCCAATCTTCAACGGAACCAACTACCATATGTGGAGAGTGAGAATGTAGGTGGTATTTGCAACCATGGGCATGAATGTGGTGAAATCTATACAGGAGGGTTTTGAGCCTCCAGAAGAAGGTAAAGATCCAACCTTAGAGAAATTAAGACAGTTTGAGATAAATGGGAAGGCCTCAAACGTCATTATTTCAGCATTGACAGATGCTGAATATGCTAAAGTTATGGACTACAAATCTACCAAGGAGATATGGAACAGATTGCAGAAAGTCTATAAAGGTGATGGCAGAATGAAGGAGGCCAAGCTTTAAGTTTTCAAGGAGAGATATGAATCTCTCAGAATGCAGAAAAATGAGACAGTCCAAGAGTTCTTCACCAGGGTTATTGATGCTGTAAACGATCTTAGAAGTCATGGGAAGAACAAGAAGGACTCATCTATTATGAAGAAAATTCTGAGAATTGTGCCTAAGAGGTTTACCTCAAAGGTGGCAGCCATAGAGGAGAGTAGAGATCTCAATTCTATGTCTCTACATGATCTTGTAAAAAAATATTTTGTTGGCTGCAAACTATGGACTTGTGGAGAAATAATTTCTGAAGAGAGGCTTTATTCTCGATTCTGTGTCATACTTACAAGCAATAAAATGATTTATTTATAGGTTGTAGTCTGTCCTTCTAAAACTGAAATAAACTTAATTATAGGCAATTCTATTAATAGCCATAAACTAAAATTAAAACCCATTATCACCCGTAAGAGTAACTGCTGACTCTTGACATTTCATTTTCCTATAAAACTGCTGAAATAACGCACTAATAAAAATAAACATTTAATGTTTATTCAACAAGACTCCCCCATAAACTTAAATGCTCCTGCCATCTTTCATGCCGACCAATCTTTTGCAGTTGTTGAGAAGTATCGTCGGTAGTGGTTTCATGAAGATATCCACGACTTGGTCCCGACTTGCCACGTGCACTAATTCCACACTTCCTTCCTTCACTTGATCTCGGATGAAGTGAAAGCGAACGTCAATATGCTTGCTTCTCTCATGATTCACCGGGTTCTTGCTCAACTCAATTGCTGATTTGTTGTCAACTCGTATCACAGTCGCACTGAGTTGTTGTTGCTCCAACTTGCCCAACAAATTTCTGAGCCATATCGCATGACATACACACAAAGATGCTGCCACATATTCAGCTTCACATGTCGAGAGTGTCACAATCGGTTGCTTCTTTGAAAGCCAGGTAAACGCTGTGTCACCCATAAAAAACACATAACCTGATGTGCTTTTCCGATCGTCCAAGTCTCCGCACCAATCGCTGTTGGAGCACCCGACCAACTTATAATCTGCCACATTTGTATAGAATAACCCGAGTGACACTGTTCCTTGGATGTACCGTAGGATTCACTTCAACACCTTCCAATGTGAATAAACTGGCTCCTCTATGAACCGACTTACAATGCCGACACTTAATGCAAGGTCAGGCCTTGTGCATGTGAGATAGCGAAGGCTTCCCACTAAACTCCGGTATTTGCTTGCATCGACTCGTTCTCCTCCATCAAACTTAGAGAGTTTTGCACCTGGTTCCATTGGTGTTGAAACCAGATTGCAAGACTCCATCTTGTACTTCTTCAAAATCTCCTTTGTATATGCCTCCTGGGATACAAAGATACCCATCTTTCCTTGTCTTACCTCCAGACCAAGGAAAAACTTCATCAAGCCCAAATCTGTCATCTCGAATTCCCGTGTCATTGTGCTCTTGAACTTTTGTATCATTTCATTATTATTCCCCATAAAAATGAGGTCATCAACATAAAGAGCAACAAATAACATATTACCTCCACTCTTCTTCACATAAAGGGCATGTTCGTAGGGACATTGCTCGAACCCATTCTCCTTGAAGTATGTATTGATACAAGTATTCCATGCCCACGGTGCTTGCTTCAACTCGTAAAGTGCCTTCTTCAATTTCAACACCTTCTTTTCTTCTCCGATTTTCATTTACCCGGGTGGTTGTTCGATATAAACTTCTTCTTCAAGCACACCATTCAGGAATGCCGACTTGACATCCATTTGTAATATCGGCCATTTGAATTGAGCCGCTTGTGAAATGAGCAATCTGATTGTCTCCATTCTTGCAACGGGAGCAAACACCTCATTATAGTCGATTCCCACCTTTTGCTTGTATCCCTTTGCTACAAGTCTCGCCTTATACCATTCTATCTCCCCTTGAGCATTCATCTTTCTCTTAAACACCCACTTGACACCAATGGGCTGAGTTCCTTTCGGCAATTCTGCTAACTCCCATGTGTTGTTGCGATCTATTGCTTTAATCTCTTCGTCCATGGAAGTTTGCCACTTCTTGTCTCGCACCGCCTGTTCAAAACTTATATTCTTGAAATCCACGAAAAGACATACAAGGTGTACCTCATTTGTCAAATCATACAAATCTTGTAAACTTTGCATTTTGGGTTTTCATGGTTCATCTTCATCATCAATAGTTTCAGAATTTTCCAGTATGGTTGTTGATATAGCAGTTGATGATTCTCCAACTTTGATGATACCCTCTGTTGCTTTATTCCAATCCCACTCATTTGCTTCATGAACTCGTACATCACGGCTCACTAAAATCTTCTTGCTTATCGGGTCGAATAGCTTGTATCCTTTTGTTTTCTCATCATACCCAATAAAAATATATCTTTTGTTTTCTGATCCGGCACGTATGCGTAGCCAAACTGCTGAATACTTTGAGATGAGAGATGGTCGGTTTTTGTCCACTCCATGCCTCTTGTGGTGTTTGATCATACAACTTCGCATGTGGACACCGATTTTGAACATAGACGGCGCATTGCACGGCTTCCGCCCAAAATTCCTTCGGCATTTTCTTGCTCTTGAGCATTGACCGAACCATGTCGAGAATGGTGTGGTTCTTCCTCTCGGCCACACCGTTTTGCTATGGAGAGTACGGTGCGGTTAGAAATTGCCTTATGCCTTGCTCCTCACAATACTCCATCAAAACCATCGTAGTGTACTCGCCACCTCTATCGGATCGTACAGATTTAATGTGTCTACCGGTTGCCTTTTCCACCAGCACTTTGAAATTTTTGAACACCTCGAACGCCTCGAATTTTTCTTTCAGAAAATAAACCCAAGTTTTTCGTGAGAAATCATCAATAAAGGAAATGAAATACCTTTTGCCGCTGAAAGATTCGGGGGTGATTGGTCCACATATGTCAGAATGAATCAACTCGAGAGGTTGCTTAGCCTGATATTCTGCCTTCTTTTGAAACAACATTCTCGCATGCTTTCCGAGCACACATTCTTCACAAAATTTTCCCTCGTAATCCATGTCCAGTAATCCATGCACCATGTTCTTCTTTGCTAGCTTGTTTAGGCCTTCATGATGTAGGTGACTAAAACGAAGATGCCACAGTGACGCCTTGTCTTCTACATTAACTTGCAAACATTTTTCTCATACACTTCTCAAATTTAGTTTGTACATCCAATTTCTCCCTATTTCAACTTGAGCGATTGAACGCCCTTGCTTGTCTTTCAATAGTAATATCCGGTCTTTCATAAAAACTGAATAACCTTTCTCCATGAGTTGCCCCATACTTAAAATGTTGCTCTTGAGGTCTAGTAGGTAGTACACATCTTGGATTGACCCAACTAAACCATCCTTTTGTAAATAATAAATCGTACCTTGGCCTTTGACCTCAACCTTCAAGCCATCTCCGAACGATACAGATACAACTTCAACCTTTCGCATCTCTTTGAAACAATGCTCGTGCCCGCACATATGGTTGCTTGCAGCCGTGTCGAGGTACCACACCGTGTCATTGTCGGTGTTGACTTTGTTATATGCCATTAAGAGAAAACCTTCTTTCACCTTATCTTCCGTGGCTAGGTTGGTTGTCTCTTCCACCTTTTTCTCGACTCAACATTCTTTTGCAAAATGCCCCACCTTTCCACAATTGTAACACTTATCGGAATTGCAATCCTTCGCATAGTGACCATATTTGCCACACTTGTAGCACTCGATGTTGGAATAATTTGACCGACTACCTCTTCCACGACCGTGTCCTCTTCCACGCCAATTCTGTTGGTTTGATTACCCCTTCTCCTCATGATACCCTTCTTGACCGCGGCTTTTCCCACCGCGACTATTTCCTCGACCACCATGGCCACGCCATTTACCTCGAAAGTTTTGAGAATAGAATATCTTTTCGTCATTGCTCAATGCTTTGGTTTGAAGTGCCTGCTCAAGTGTCTCCTCCTCCTTCTTCTTCTTATGATATTCATGTGCCATAAAGGAACTGGCAAGCTCGTTGACCGTGAACGTTGCTAGATCCTTTGACTCTTCTATGGCACATACCACATTCTCGAAACTGTCGGTTAACGACCTCAGAATCTTCTCCACGACCCACGCATTGGACAACTGCTCTCCGTCTCAGTTGAGTTGATTCACCACGGTTTGAACACGCGTGATGTAATCGGACACACCTTCCGACTCCTTCATCTTCATGCCTTCCAACTCGTTGCGAAGAGTTTGAAGGCGAACTTGTTTAACTCGGTTGGCTCCTTTGTACGCAGTCTCCAAGATGTCCCATGCTTCTTTTGAAGTTTTCGCACTCGCAATCTTCTCAAAGCCCGACTCATCAACAGCTCGGAACAGCATGTACAATGTCGTCTTATCTTTTGATCGCGTTTCTTTCAACGCCTTATTTTGAGCTACCGTATATCCTGTGGTAGATTCTGGTTCTTCGAAACCTTCTTGAACCACCTCCCAACAATCCACAGAACCAAGAAGAGCTTTCATTTGGATGCTCCAATTCTCGTAGTTCACCTTCGTTAATCGGGGCAGCGGTACATTATTGATTACACTCCCCATTGGCTCTGATACCAATTTGTAAAAAAAATATATTGTTGGCTGCAAACTATGGACTTGTGGAGAAATAATTTCTGAAGAGAGGCTGATACCAATTTGTAAAAAAAATATATTGTTGGCTGCAAACTATGGACTTGTGGAGAAATAATTTCTGAAGAGAGGCTTTATTCTCGATTCTGTGTCATACTTACAAGCAATACAATGATTTATTTATAGGTTGTAGTCTGCCCTTCTAAAACTGAAATAAACTTAATTATAGGCAATTCTATTAATAGCCATAAACCAAAATTAAAACCCATTATCACCCGTAAGAGTAACTACTGACTCTTGACATTTTATTTTCCTATAAAACTGCTGAAATAACGCACTAATAAAAACGGACATTTAATGTTTATTTAACAGATCTCCAGTGCAATCTCATTGCATATGAGATGAGAATAAAGTCAACTGAGAGCTCTTTAACGTCAAAGGTATCAAAGGAGGCAGCTTTCAAAGCTATGAAACACTTGAAGATAAAAGAAAAGGAAGAATCATCCAATGAGGATGATGAGGAAGAAAGTGAAGGTGAAGTATTGGCATACTTCACAAGGAAGTTCAAAAAAGGGTCTAAGAAGGGAAAAGGACAGTTGTCCTTGAGATGTTATTGTTGTAGACAGACTGGACACTTTGCTTCTCAGTGCAAAGTGAAACTTGATGATGAAGATGAGGATGGTGATGATGAGCAGAATTCAAAATGGAGAAGACCATCATTCAAGTCAAGGAAGTCCAGCAAGAAGACTGCTAACCCACAAAAGAAGAAGAGAGGCTCATTCAAGAGTTATGTGAGTCAGATAAAAGAAGCCGATGAGGAGGAAGACGTAGACTCATCAGATGAGCATGCCTTTATGGCATCAGCTCAATGTGGTAGTTCAACCTCTGAAGAGGAAGAGGAGATTGATGAAGAAGAACCAGATCTTGAAGCTGAGTTAGAGGCAGCTTCAAAGGAGATATTCAGAAGGGGTAGAACCATAAGAAGGTTGGAGGCCCATATAAAACAAGTTGAAGTAAAGATTGAGGAAGCAGAAAGTCAAAAGGATGAAATAAGGGTTGAACATATTGACTTGAAGAGAAGATTTGAAGGACAGATCAAAATATGTGAAGACCTTACTATAGAGCTTGGCTTAAGGACTTCAACAATTGAAGAAATGGAGGTAGAGTTGCTAAGACTTCAGCAACAACTCAAAAAAGGTGAAGAGAACTTGCAGAAGTTTGAAGTGATAGGAGAAACAAGCTCTACAAGAGCAAAGAAGAATGAAGAGAAAGTGCAGCAATCTGATGCTGCACTGGCTAAAGATAACGAGACTTTGCCACAGAAGTTGAAAGAGAAGGTTAAATCTCAAAAAGAAAAGACTAATCAACCAGGAACAGTGAAGGCTGAAAATAAAGAAGATTTGAAGAAGCAACCTGGGGTTGCAAACAAAAATGAAGAAAAGAAAGTCAGCCAGCAAAGGGCTACGGCTGAACAGAAGAAGGAGGAGAAGGTGACTGAAATGAAAGTCACACAAGCAAAGAAGCCAGCAACCTTGCCTACACAGCAAGTAATGAACAAAAGAAAACAAGCTGTGATTAGACCCAAGAAGAGGCAATTTCTAGGTTACTGTCTTTATTGTGAAGTTTGGGGTCATAAGGCAAGTAAATGCTGGTGGAGAAGGCCAGTATATGTCTCCAACTTAAGAAGATACAATGCTGCATAGAGGGGGAGACAATACAAAATTCAGAGGAGAACACCTATCGTGAGTTTTTGCACATACTGTAAAAAGTAAGGACACACTGACAAGGATTGTTGGTGGAAGCCCAAACCAATGGTTTCAAAGAACAAGTTTGCTATATTGGGAGACTTGGAACAGTGTGAAAGGTGTGGGCAGGATTGCCATAATGCCAAGAGATGCATGACACTTCTCCCTGAGCAAGACAAGGCACTCAATGGCATAGTGAAAGCAATTAGTACAGTCGAAGCTGGGAAAAAGGAGAAAGCTATCATCAAACCAGTTTAAAAGAAGGAATATAAAGCTAAAAAGGAGGTGGCTAATATAATTGAAATTGCACTAAAGGCTGACTACAAGGATAAGCAGTGGATCCTTGATAGTGGGTGCACTTCACACATGACAGGAGACAAGAGTAAATTATCAAAACTAAACAAGTCAAGAGAAGGCAGAGTCAAGTTTGGCAATGATGATTCACTCAACATCAGTGGTCAAGGGTCATTAAATATTGGAAAAGGAAAGCTGAAAGATATTTTGCATGTTGAAGGACACAGATGTAATCTAACATCTATCAGCCAACTATGCAATGAAGACTATAAAGTAATATCCACAAAAATAGGTTGCCAAGTAAAGAGTAAAAAAGGCAATACTGTTGCAGTCGGGAAGAGAACAGTTAGAAATTTATATGTGATTGATGAGGACAAGACAAATAGCTATTTACTTACAAAAGAAGAAGAAAATCAACTCTAGCATAGGAGGCTGAGACACTTAACACAGAAGAACATGAGGAACCTGACCACTACTCATGCAATCAGAGACATTCCAGACCTCAAAAGAGAGAGGGGGTATGTTTGCTTAGCATGCTTTAAAGGAAAATAGGTCAGAAAGTAGTATAAGACCAAAGAGGTCAGTTCTGAAGTAGTGCTTGACATTGTACATACTGATTTGTGTGGGCCGATGAGAACAAAAGGGTTGAATGGTGAAAGGTACTTCATCTTCTTTGTTGATGATTATTCCAGAAGGACCTACATCATGCACCTCAAACACAAGTTAAAAGTTTTGAAATGCTTCAAGAGATACAGAAGATTGGCTGAAAATGAGAGTGGAAAGAAGATCAAAGTATTGAGGTCAGATTGAGGCACTCAATTCACAAATGGAGCTTTTGAAGATTACCTTGACTATAAAATAATTATTCATTGCTTGAAATATAAGAACATTTCTTGATTACATGATAATTAGACTTCTCCTCTATGTACTCTTAAATCCATTAAAGTCCATTAGATAAAGGAGTCATTACCCTTGATTAGCATTCTTTACTAAAAAAGAATTGTTCTTTTTTTGGAACTTAAGATTGTCAATTGATTCCTTACTAATAAGGCTTTTCTTTTGGTTGCTTGGAATCATTCACACAAAATTATCATTCAATGAGTTGTTACCCTTAATTAGCGTTCTTTGTTAAGAGAGAATTATTCATTACTTGAAACTTGAGACTATCGATTAATTCCTTGGCAATATGGTTTCTCCTTTTGTTCAAAAGAATAATTCACACAAAATGATCATGCAACTAACATGCATGATTACACTAAATATTAATTTCATTGCAATATGCACTTAGATACACCTTTAATAGTTTAAATCCTTTGAAGTTTGTTAAATACAAGAGCCATTTATCCTAAATACCTTTTGATATTTGTATATAATGGTTCATCATTGGAAATATGTACCTAACACTTTAGTTTTAGCTAATAAGTCTTCTCCCTTCATCACAAGGAATCATTTGCTAAAAGAAATCATGGAATTACTTTAAAGGTTTACACTGATAGCTAATTTCACTCCGAGATGCACATTTTATGTCCATTTTAGTCCAACCAATAGAGAAATTATTATTCTTCATTAGCTTTCTTTATTATAAAAGAACCATTCATTACTTGAAATATAAGAACTTCTCTTCATTAATTAACCTTAAGACTTCTCCTCTAAATAGTTTGGCTACATTAAAGTCCATCAAATAGAGTTATTGCTCCTCTTGTTATGGTCTGCTTTATGCCATATGTTGCAAGTTAAAATGGCACCCCTCTTACTGAGCATGCCAGTATGGCTATAAGCCTTACCATTAGTCTAATTCTCTTTCTGTTTTTTTTTTAAGGTCTTCATAACACCCTCCTTATAAGTAGTGGATCAATTGGATCCTTACTAGTTTTTATCCAAAAGTGTTGACCCTAAATAAGATTCATCATGACTAAATAACTTTATAAGTATTTTTGCTTAGTGTACCTAACGGTGGAGAAAATTTATAGTGTATGCCTAGATGCATCCCAAGACTTACATGAATATGTCCTTTTTTACAATTCCACTATATACCTGATACCCCTATGCACTATCTCATACCCATTTGCTCCATTAAAAACAAGTTTACAATCAAAATTGTCCTTTCCTCCAACATTTAATTTTCTCCTAATCCTACTATTGGTTTTAATACGAGAAATTATTCGGATTTAAGTACATTAAAATTTTTTATATGAAAGATCCTAACTTTACTAATGTGCATAGCATATGTGAAAAGTCAGCTTCTAGGAAATTTTATAAGTATAAAAGTATCTTATTTTGGGAAAATCGTTTATGTGTACCTATGACTTTTTTAAGGAAGTTAGTTCTTAGCTAAGTATTTCCTTTGGCCACACATGAAACAAAATATTGAGAGGGTGTGAAAGAAGTGCATAACATGCAAATAAGTTAAATTTAGAATTTTACCCCTTGACTCATACAACTCTTTACCTATACTTAATCAATACTAAGTTGATTTATCTATGAGTTTTGTGATAAGACTGCTATAGTCAAAAAAGGGTAAAGATTTTGTACTTGTTATTGTTAATAGATTTTTAAAGATGACCTATTTCATCTTATGTCATAAAAACTAACAATCCAAATAATGTGATTGAATTATCCTTTAGAGTCGTAGTATACTTACAAGACATGTTGTAGAGTATCATTTTAGATTGAGATACATAGTTCTTGAACTACTTATAAAAGATTTTGTGGGCTAAATTAGGTACTAAACTAGTGTTCTCAACCACTTTCCATCCACAAATAAATGGGTAAACTAAGGTAGTTAATTGAACTTTTTTTACTTTGTTGTGTGCTATTATTCAAATGAATTTATAAATATGGGAAGATTATTTGTTGCATGTAGAGTTCACATATAATAAGAATGTTCATTATGTTATTAGTTACCCTCAATTTGAAATTGTGTGTAGTTTTAATCCTTTAACTTCTTTGGATTTGATGTCTTTCTCTATTGATAAGTATGTTAATTTAGATGGCGATTGAAAGTTTGAAATAAAGAAGAAGTTGCAGGAGAAGAAGTGGCAACAAATTGCAAAACAAACTAAGTAATATGCAACTTATACCAAAAAAGGGCAAAAGAAGGTAGTATTTAAATCTAGTGATTGGGTTTAAGTGCATATGCATAAGCAAATGTTTCAAATTTAGAGGTGCTCAAAGCTACAGGCTAAAGGAGATGGTCCATTTCAAGTGGTAGTATGAATTAATGACAATACTTATAAATTAGACCTTGTCAATGAGTAAAATGTGAGTGCAACATTTAATATTTCTAATCTTTCTCCTTTTGATACAAGTGATAATTCAAGGAGAAATCCTTTTGAGGAAAGGGGGAATGATGAGATCTATGGAGGAGGTAATGCATGAAGGACTTTTAAGGATCTATTAACCATTTATGAAGGGTCAATAACACATTCAAGGGTTAAAAAAAATGAAAGAAGTACTAAATGAGCTAATTGAGAATATCCTAACCAACCAAGTTACAAATGACATAAATTCATCCAATGGCATGTATTCAAGCTTGAAAGAAGATTAAGAATTTATTAATATGATTGAAGTGCTTAATGAGTTAAGGTTAGGTAATAAAATTCACTATTAAGGAGGAGTTTTTTATAAAATAAAAATTTGTTATAAAATAAGAGTTTACAGTAAAATAGGAATGTCCTTATCTTTTAAGAGTATATCATTGGCTCTAGTTTTAGGATTTTGAGGGTTGTTATTTCAATGTATAAATAGACCTGATTTCATTGTTAAAAGGTAAACAATTATATAAATTAAAAAGTGAGCATTTTTTTCCTTGATTCTTTTAAGAACTAAAAAACTTATCAACAACTAACTCTTCTTGTGTTGTTCAACTTTAACTTGCTACTTTAACATTTGTTCTTTTCTGGAGTGTGTCATCCACATTTTTCTTTATATCTTACATTCATGTTCCTTTAAATATTAGGTCTAGAGTTTGCATAATTAAAATTTGATTTGACTCTCTTGAGTTCTTGTTCGATTCCCTCTGTGTGTTAAATCACTAAGCCTCGCCTTTTACGGTTCACATTACACGACCAAGTATGGGGTAGTTCTCCTTGAAGCCATCATTACTCAAGTAATGGTTCCTTCCAATGGGAATGGTTAAATAAGGATATCAATAGATAACCCTTAATCTCAATTTATAGATACAATGACTAACATATTTATGATATCCCTTTTCTTTAGTTCAAAAATAAAATAAAATAAAAACATAAGTAATAAATGAAGGTTTCTAGCACTAGCACATATAAAGGATAAAGCTATCAAGCATATTCAAGTTATAATAATTTTCTCTTATTAATAAGGAGGCCCAAATCTATATGCTAGGTTTAATTCATAACTAGGACCAAAGGGCCCTAAGTCAAGGTGATGAAGTAACTTGTGAATTTTGAGCATTTCTTTATGGGTTAATGACAAGGTCATAATATAAGACACGTAATGAAAATTATCTTATATTATTATACAATTAATGTTGTAATTTTTATTATTATCATTTTATTGTTTATTTAGAGTATTTTAGACTATTTAGGAGATTTTAAAATATTATTATCTTTAGGCTTAAGTTTAAGGATATGAATATTTTTTTTATTTGTTTCCTTATCAGTTAGTTTTGTTAGGGTTAATAGGCCTATAAACCTAAGATATAGTTTATTAATTATCAAAATAGTTATTAACTTTTGAAACTTATTATTTGTTGTCTGGTAGAATTTATAAACCCCATAAAGGATCAATGAAGTATTAACCTTTAGTTATCTCTTTTTCAGGCTTTCATTCTACGTTAAGTAGTATCCGAATTTAGATTTGTCTAGTTTGATATATCTCACATCTTCATGATTTTATTTTGCATCAAATGGCATTAAACCAGGTTTCTCTTAGTTTGATGTCATCCTATGGAGTTTGAAGTAATCTTTTCAATTACATTGATCATGAAAAGAAGGCTTTTTATAAAGTGCCCTTTTAGATTGTGAATACAATAGATCTTTTATTGTAAATATTACTTGTAGTCAGTTTGTTTGTACACATGTTCATGAGTTTGAAGATATTTTTGTTTGCAATGGAAATTTCTTCATTAAGGATTTTTTAAGATGCTTTGGTGGACTTAAGGTCTGGTTCAAATATAAAGATGTTTTGGAGGAGAAAATGATGAAATTTTCATATTCAAAATTACAAGATGGTGGAATTGATTGGTGGAACTATACTCAAATTACCAATTTAGATCTAGTGAGTCAAAATTTTGCTCATGGGTAAAGATGAGAAATTTATTGGTCATTGAATTTTATGCCAATATAAATTTGATACAATTTTAAATCAAGTTGAAAGGAGATTTAATTATTATTTTCTACCAAATATTGAGTTTATGGATTCATCTTTAAATAATGAAGATTTGCTTTCTTAGTCTTCCACCAATGTCAATTTTCATGTCCAAAAAATACTATCTTTGGAGTTCAATGTTGGCAAAGTATTAATAATTCAATAGGAAATGGGTTAAAAGAAGTGGAAATACTTATTATTGATTGCAACATGATTTAGAAAGTTAATTTGTGTTCTAATAAAGGTATTAAAGAGCTAAAAGATTGTGATAGTCAAAAGATTAATTTATCAATATATTCAATTAACCCGTGAAGTGAACTCATAACTTATAGGTCTTAAAATCTTGTTGATTATTTTCTTCCATTGCCAAATAATGTTGATTTTATTTGGTAGAGAAATTCAATACCATTTCAATGTCCTTATTAGCAAGATCATTAGTCCAAAGAAGATTCATAAGCAATGATCCATGTGTAAGTCTAAATAATTCAAGAGTTCAATAGAATCAAAGTGTTTCTCCATATGACCTAGAAGATGTCAATTCCTCGTTATAAATTCAAATATGAGTTTTTTTTTTTTCGAGTAAAGAGACATGACATAAACTCATAACCCTAATTAATGTTGTAATTTTTATTATTTGTTTAGAATATTTTAGACTAATTAGGAGATTTAAAAATATTATTAAGGAGTTTCTTTAAGTTTTAAGTTGAAGGACTTCTTATTTATTTGTTTTTTTATCAGTTGGTTGTATTAGGGTTAAAAACTATTATAAATAGACCTATAATCCTAAGGACTAGTTTATCAAATATCACATCAATTGCCAACTATCAAAAAAAGCTCTCTTGAAACTTATTTTCCTTTAGCGAAATCTTGAAATCTTATAAAGACTCAATCGAGCATTAGCCTTTCATATTCTATTTTAGACTCTTTCTTCCTGCATCAAGTCGAGCTCTCCTAGTGATTCCTATTATTAGTCTATGGACCAGTGTCTCACTTAGCTCATACCTTGAGGACTAGGTCTCCTCACCTATTCTATCATTATTAAAATTTACTCACTATAATACCTGAAAAATATATAAATAGACTCATGCCTTATCAATCTAAATTCAACTGCTCTCACACCATCTTTACTTTTACATTTAGGTCTCTTGTGTTTTCTTAATGACTTAATCACCAAAGTGTTAGCACTGAAAGCTCCCTTCAATCCTTAATCATGTGTTATTTTATGGGACTTAGATCTACTCAGAAGCTAAACTCAAGTCCATTTTAAGTTTGATATCCTCCTTGGTTAATAGCTCATCCTTAATTAATTTTCTTAGCCATGTTCATTATTTTAAAATTCACCCTTGTCAAAAAAAATATATATTCTAAATTTCTCATCAATATAATAGTTATTTTACTATGATATTAAAGAAAACCAATAATGCACACCTTAATTATATGCATAATTAGTGTTAAAAAAAAAAAGATAGTTACGAATTCACATGTACATCACTATATGAAAGAATAGAAGACGTCTTGTATATAGCAAAATTTTCTAACACATTTCAGCTCAACAATTCTTCAAGGTTTTTTAAATCTTTGACCTACATTGTCAAGAAAGCACATTCATTCCTCAATGAACTTGTTGTAGCCTCCTCTTCCTAAGACGCATGCATGAACTTCTCAATAAACTTTTCGTAAGCTCTTGTTCTAAGCAACCCAAGTAATTTTCCTTTATCTGAATCTAGTTTATGTAGTCATTTCCTTCCGCCATTTTTGCTTCTTTATGAAACATTGTTTTTGTCCTCTCGCATTTTTATTGGGCGATCTTCTCTTTGTTCTCAATGTTAGTCAAAATTGAGTCTCTCATTTCTCTCTTCTTGTTCATTCACGGATCGGAGATTTTCATTCCAGGTGAGTTAATTAGTTTGAGCTGACTCGATAAAAATAATATAAATTAACGGACAGTTGAAAGGACAGTATATGATTACATTATGACCATGCATGGGTCATGATGCTATGGAGAGTCTAGTAATTCAATCCGAAATTTTGGACTGTAGAAAAATTCTGGTTGAGGTATTGATAATTTTACAGTAATTTTGTGTAGAAATTTATACCTTTTAATTTTGTTTCAAGTGTGCATGGGTTTGTTTGTATACATTTTTGGTAGAAAATGCACGGTTTTATGGTTTATTTTTGTCAAAACGAGACTTTAAGGCCCTTAATGGCAGCTCCATGTATAAGAGGAATCAAGATCTGAAATTTTGCATGAATGTAGCCCATGTGTAGCCCAATAAAACTGAAAAATATGGAGTTCTGATTCTCTGAAAGTTGAGAGAATTTAAAGGTTAAAATTCCTGATAATAAACTGAAATTTTGGAACGGTAGAAGTCGAAGCGTCGGATAGAAGAAGACGCGTGTTTCTCACTGGGCATGTCGTGCGTGAAAGATATAGCCTGTCTAGCAAACCTAGCAATGACAAGAAGCCACTAAACGGTAACTTATAATTCAAGCACACGTTTTGGCCTCTATAACTTCTTCCTCTTGGTATTGTAGCAGACTAGCAGTTTCAGAAAGAGCAACTGCTTCCGGCTGTTGTGCTTATCCGCGTGTATAGACCTAGTTACTGGACAACACGTTTACGTCTGGGTTTTGGCGGCAACCGTTGCGAGATGCCACGTTTGAGAGGCAATCGAGAATTGTACAAGGCTTTGGCTCTCGTCTCCCTGGGCGGTTACTGTTTTTTTCCAGGTACAAGTGCTCTACAGAGGACATTCTTTTGTTTTTTCTTTTCTTTTCTGTAAAAGAAAAGAAAAATGAAAAGGAGTAGCTGCCTTGGGCTGCTCCTCTAACCTGCTTTGCTAATGGTCTTCCCATGTGCACATCAGATACATGATAGAAGAATGTTACGGGTCATGCCTAGCTAGTTTTCTAATTCTATGTGGAAACTGTCTTTCAAAATTCTAGCGGACACCGAACAGACAATATAACCGAAAAGTTAAAGACTTCTTTAGGCAGGTGCTTTAACCCATTTTTGTTTATGCTCACTGCCACGTGAAAATAGAAGTTATTAGTTGGACCAGTGAGGCTACTTATCTAATAGACCTTTACCGAGATGTTGCAGCTAAGTGGGTCTTAGTTTGACTTGTTTTCCTTTGTCCACCTTTAATCTACAGAGTGGTCCTTTAATGTGATGCCACCGTTGTTCATTAGGAGCTCAAAAATGTTATTTTTGATTTTAAAGCTCTATCTCATTAATGCCAGTAAACTAAGTGAAATAATATTGTTATGTTATCTAATAATCATAATATATAGTGTGAGACATATTATGAAATTGCACCTTTTTTTGGCATGTTATGTTTATAAAGAATTACATGATTGTATTATATCATTATTAATATGTATTGCACAAATACATGCTATTACATGAATTGAATGTGTTATAATTTACAATGGCATTCTTATCTAAATTTATAAGAAATGTACATGATGTGTCATGCTTTATTTAATATGTCTTTGTAAATGACTCAAGCATGCTATGCCATATTAGAGAAATGAATTTTTTTGAAAAATAATAAATTATTTGCTTTGGAATCATTACTAAAATTATGTAAGTTAAATTTTGTTATGATATAATTAACATATGAAATTACTTATGTTAAGTAATATGTACATTAAAAAGGACAAGATATTTTAATCTTAGTGAAAGATCTAAATTCTAGTAAGAGTTCATAAATTGGAAGAATTGAAAAGAATTCTAATTTACAGAGTTAAAATTTTGTGAGAATCAACTTAAATAAAGATAATTAAACATTGGAATATGGTTGATGATTGCAAACATAATGATTTTTTGATCTCATATCCTTTGTTAGATTATTGAGATTTTGTTGAACTTGTTGCAAAATTAACATATATATGTGGTTATATTCACATCATTATGCATTAGTCACCTTTTAAATTACTCAAAGTCATGGCAAGTAACATTGCAATAAATACATTGGATATAAATGAAGCATATTAAGAGGTTTGACTCCGTAAAATTTACCATAATTTTAAGAGAAATGTATTGAAAAATTTTATATCACATCATATTTTAGATTTGAAAGTGAAATTATTACTCATCATAAAAATATTTAGAGATTTATTAAGCCTTAAAGAAGACTAAAGTTAATATTACTCATATAATAATGTCAAAAATATGATAATCAATTTCATTAAAGGGTTTGAAAAGTATTTTACTTAACAAATGTCATTGTTTGCCCTAATAATAAAAAGAAATTTGGACGTATATTTTGCTTAAGCTAAAAGACTTAATATAGTAGTATTAAAAAAGGTGTGAAGTTAAACTTGATGGGCATCAATTCAGACATTCATTTAAGCAATAAATATGAGTTACAATTTAATATTTTTCCAAAAAAAAAAAAAGAGCACATATAAACCATGATACACAATGATTATGTATAGTAAATTTATGACATTGAATATCATATGTGCTTGGAGATAAAAATTTATAAGTTGTTAAGTCTTCTTCTATGTGGCATAACTCATTATACAATAGTTTAATATTTCTATATGATTTAAGTGGTGAGTTCATTAGTACAAGTATTTGGAAAAAGAGTTTAAAAAGATGACAAAACTAATTAGCATGAAATGTGAACATGTCAACGAATAGAAGGACAAGGCCAATTGTTGAGCTTATGACAAATAAGACCAAATATTCGTAAATGCTTTAAATGCATTAAGTTGGTAAAAAAAATGACCTATAGCCTACTTTTTATTTATGCTTAAGATTCTCAATTGACCTTTTCATTGGATCTTATGCTATGTAGATGGTTGATTCACGAGTAATAAAGTGTATAGTATAAGAACTTAAAGCATTAATAAAGTATCAATTAATGTTATTGAGATGTAATTAATATATAAAAAATTGTTTTAATAAAAAAGAGTATTATTGCCTGTAAGTGAAATTGTATAATGGTAAAATTCAATTTTTACATGATATCCTTTGCATGCCAAATTTGGTGAGATTTGGCCTTTTGTAGCCTTTTTTAATTTTATAGTGGTATAAATGTTTAAGATGATATTGTATGGTGGTTAAATTCAATTCTTACATGATATCCTTTGCATGTTAAATTTGGTGAGATTTGGCCTTTTGTAACCCTTCTTAATTTTATAGTGGTATAAATGTTTAAGATGATACTATTCACTTCAGTTTTTGCTGAATAGATTCAATTATATAGACAATGGAGTTCATAATATTAATTATTTTTTCTCAATTACATTATCTTATAAAGAGTATTGTTGTTAACATTTAGTATGAGAGATTAGGTCATATTATGCAACAAAAGATTGAGAGCAAACTAGAGAAAAGTCTATTAGGCTTACTCATTTATGATGATTAACCCATATACAAGTATGACCTAATTGAAAAATAAAATAAATCTATTTGAGAGGCAATACTTCTATTTCTATGAATACATTTTGATATCTATGAACTAATGATTGTTAAGACAAGGTTTGAAATCTGTATTTTCATTATATTTATAGATGACTTAAAGCATTTGGTTATATATATAATCTCCCACATGTCTAATAAATTGCTTTTTGACAAATTGGAAAGGTTGAGATTTAGAATAATATAAAATGAGGCAAATTAATATGAGAGATAGACCAAATATTTGTTCATCTATTTGAACATTTCAAAGAGATCTATAATGAAAGAAAGAAATAAGGCCATTCGGTATTCAAATAACTTTGCAATAAGAAGTTATTATAGTGCGAGGAATAGTAAGTTGTAAAAGTCTATAAGTATAATAATAACATAAGGAAGAAACCTGCAAATATCATGATTATAAGATGCATAAGAGAGTGCATCATATATGTTTGACCTTGTGCCTTAAGTTTAACTATTCCCTATCTTATGAGTTAAAACAAGTAAGAAGTTTGATCTAAGTAATTTATAACTCTAACAGTTAGTTGCTGTTGTTCATAACTTTTCACTAAAGTGTGAAACCTGTGTACAAATATGCAAAACATGTAATATAAATTCCACTACAAGGTGTTGTGTTCATTAATAAGCAAGGATGCAAGAATGTGATCAAAATAGACTTATGAGATCTTATGTTTTAAAGCAAATGAGTTTTTAGTAGGGATGTAAAGTCTTTTAATGAGATATCAAGTTCGAAAGAGAAAGAGTTTTTGGTAGGAAGACGGGAAAATTATCTGGATAACTACTTTTCAATACATGTTTGATGACTGTTGTTTCCCCATTGGAGTATTTAACGACATTAAAGTCATTGTTAGTCTGCAAGAGACAAAAAGTCCAAAGTTATAGGACTTGGGTGCTGGTTTGATATTGATTGTAGAGTGTTTAGGTTCCTAAGTGATTTAGGAAACGAGTGGGTAAGTAGTATTTAATGTTGGAGCATTGCGTACTGCAATGTTCTAAAAGCTCATTGTTTACTTTGCTACTGACAACTTCTTAATCATTTTGTTGCAGTGGTATCTGATATTGTTTTTAGAATATTCTATTTTATTTTTAGCAATGTCTAGATCCTTTTGTTGCAGTTGTACTTTCGTTAGATTTATTTCATAGATTTGTCTACTACAAAGGTGATAGATCTTAGGTTCATTGGATCTAGACTTAAAATTCAATATCACACTTCAACATTCTTCCTTGCTTATTGGAATTTAAAGTCTTAAGCAAATCAATCGAAGCATTTCAAGAAAACTAGATTGCACCTTTATTTTCTAGCCACATATTTTTACATAATTTACAAGTAACTTTTTCTTCAAGTTAAAGCTAGATTGATCTATTTTTGGAAGCTCATTATCTACTTCTTTGCTTCTAACAGCTTCTTGATCATTTTGTTGTAGTTGTATACAATCTTGTTTCTAGAATCTTCTATTCTATTTTTGCAAGTGTCACCCTTTGTTGTAGTTGTACTTCCGTTAGATTTATTACATAGATTTATCTACTGTAAAGGTGACAGATCTTAGGTACATTGGATCCAAACACAAAATCCAACATCACACTTCAACATTCCTCTTTGATTGTTGGAGTTTGAATTCTTAACCTTGTACTTTAATGACTAAATAGGTGTGAGCTTTCTGCTTCCTTTTGTTAGTGTTCTTTCACTTTCATTGGATTTTTTCTGCTGTGATGTTTTTTTCTTGTGCTGGTGCTGGTGTTTTCGCTAATTATATTGATACTGAAGAGACTTGTTATGTCTTGAACACTTGTGATGGCTATTCCTCTTGATTTCTTCATCATCCTTATTTTGCCCTTTCATTCTGATTTCTTTCTTCTTGTCTTTTCTCCATTCATATGGTTGGAAGCCTCTTGAAATCTTTAAAGTTTAAATATTGCATGTTTGCAAACATCTACTCAGTTTGCAACTTGATATATGTCGGCCAGTGGTCAGGTCCTCAGTATTGGAGATTCTAGTAATAAAACTGCAACTCATGATGATTATGGTGCTTTCAAAGTTGCGTCTAGAGGATATCTCCCGAAAAGTATTTAGTGCTCACTTTGGCCAACTTTCCCTCATCTTTCTTTGGCTGAGTGGGATGTATTTTCACGGTGCTTGTTTTCCCAATTATGAAGCATGGCTAAGTGATCCTACTCATATTGGACCTAGCGCCCAAGTGGTTTGGCCAATAGTGGGTCAAGAAATATTGAATGGTGATGTGGGCAGGGGTTTCCGAGGAATACAATTATTGAATGATCATCGTGATTATGATCACCTCAACTTCTGGTATTGCTGCTATCATTGTTCTGTTGGCCTATTGTCACTATATTTTGAGTGAATGTGACTTGTTCACTATCAATGCTCAAATCAGATTTGATAGGACAACTTAAAGGAAAACTTTTATTTCCATTTGCACATTTGCAATTTCAATATTATTAGAATCGTAAATTCTAGATGATTTTTGTGCAAAATAGAGATAATATCCTTTCCATGTCATTTATGCAACGCTAAGCAAGTTATGATTTACTTTGGACACTAAAAACACATCATAGATTTATTTAGTGCCTCTCTTTGGTTTGGACTCCTACTGTTCCCTTGTCCATGATTTTAACAGATGCTCTATTTCACATCTTCACTCTTCCTTTGTAATTTAGATCGACCTCTATCAAGATCTCTATTATATTGGTCTTATCGCTTGAGCAAGTATTATCAATGTACCAAATATCATTTTTGTTTTCACTTGCCCTCGCTTTGTGTTAAGTAGCAAACAATTGTCCCCTTCCTTCAGTGAAATTTGCTTACTGACTCTATTGGTGATGCCTTTGTTACTATTGGTATGGCATGTATTGCTATTAATTTCTTTGCTATTGCAATTGCTGTGCAAGTTATTGCTGTTGATCTCTTTGCTTTTTATTCTATCAATCTTTTTTAAAATGCCCAAATCTCTTGCAAAATTTGTATTGTGGGTTGCCATTGTGCCAACAGTCCTCCTCCAAATGGTTGGCTTTCTTGCAAATCCTATATAGTTGAAAGTTTTCTTTATTCTCTCTTGAATCATTAGTGATAGCTTTTTGATCTTTTGGCTTATTGGATATTGAGGCTTTTTACTTGAATTTGGCCTACAAGGCTCCTTTAATAGCTTTTTCATTTCTCCTTAAGATCCTTTGCTCATGTGTTTTAAGTGATCCCATCATTATGGAGAATAAGAGAGTTGATAGATCTCTTGATTGGTCAATGGCAAGTACTACTTCATCAAATTTTTAAGGTAAGCTTCTTAACACTTTCTTCGCTACTCTTTGCTCCTTGATGTTCTCTATATACAACTTCATTTGATTAACAATGTCTTGCACTTTTGCTGAAAATTCTTTGATTTTTTTTTCATCTACAACATTTGGAGATTCTTGAATTCTCTTCTTAGGGTTTGCAATTTGATGACTTGGGTCTCATTTGTGCCCTTGAACTCGAGTTACAATGTCTCTCATGCTTCTTTCACTGATGACATTGCTACAATCCTTGGGGATATAGTTTCTAAAACTATAAAGTGAATAAAGGTTAGGGCCTTGATGTTTTTGGTTGTCATTTCTTTGTTCTGTCTCCTTTTTATATCAATTAGCTCATTGGTTGCAACTGGGGCCTCATATCCCATTTGGAACACTTCTTAGAGATTATAAGTCATCTAGAAGGCTTTGATTCTCATTGCCTAGTAGTCATAATTTTTTTTTTTTTTAGCAAAGATTGGTGGTGCTAAAAACATGACATGGTTATGACAGAATTTGTTGCAATAATTATGGAAGCTGCTACACTAGTTCCAATTATGTTCGCACTTATTGCTATTGGATTTTTCATGTCTACTGTGGCTGTAATTTATGAGTGCTAGAATTTTTTTTTCTTTTTTTACAGATCTAGCCCCTTTAAGGTCAATAAGCTTTGATACTACTTTAATATTACTTATAAGGTGTTTAGGTTACTAAGTTTTTCAAGGAAAGAGTGATTGAGAGAGATTTAGGAAAGTTTACTTGAAATGCTTTGATTGATTTGCTTAACTTGGCTTACTTACAACCTATTCCCTTTATATAAGGCATTTATAGAAGAATCTAGATTACATCTTTAAATTCTTGTAACATATTTTTACTTTATTGACAAATAACTTTTCTTTAAGGTAATTATCTATTTTTTTACTTATGGCTACTTCTTGATCATTTTATTTCAATTGCATATGATCTTATTTTTAAAATCTTTTATTTTATTTCTAGTTGTATCTAGACGCTTTTGTTGCAATTGTACTTCCATTAAATTTATTTCATGTCTATTTGCTACAAATGTGATAGATCTTAGGTTCATTGGATTTATACTCAAAATCCAAAATCTCAACAAAAGTCTAAACAGATTGTTTAGCTAAGGAGCATTTGTTACGTTGGTTAGTATATGATAGTATGGCCTTGGCTAGTTATCCCATGGTCATATGATCATACTATCCCTTCAATATTTATGGGCTAGTTTATCTTATCCTATGTCTTTTTGACTCTTCCAAGCAAGTTTGTTGGGCACTTGAAGGGTTTATTTCTCTATATTAGGATCCTAGCTTTAGGGTTGAATTTGTCTATTGTACAGGTTTTTCAAAAAATACTTAGGTATTATAAGATTACACCTGGGCAATTACACCCTAACGGTAAGTTAAATTTAATCAAGGTATAAGAAGCTACCTATCAAGTTGGTTGAGCTCTTAATGTTTGGGTCTTGTTGTATCTCCATGATTTAAAGAAGATACAAAACTATAATGGGTTGCACCAATGACCACGCTAAGTTAAATGTAAAATGAGGTTAGGCGAAGATCCTTCCAAACAAGAGTTCAAAGACATGTTCATGTATATTAAGGATCTTGACCTTATATCTTACCCATTTGTATGGAATCACAAGGCCTATGGGAAGAAATGTTCGGCCTTGAGAGATAACTATTTTTGATTGTCAAATGGCTTAAGAAGCTAAATACCAAAAAGGCTACTACAAGGGCTATTTTTAAGCTAATTTCCTTAAAACCTTCAAACCATAATACCTGCCTAAAGGTTCATATCAAAGAGAGTTCCCATAAAACCAAAGATGTGGAAAAGCAACCCATAAGTAAAGCCAAATTCTCTCAAAAGAAATAAAATGTGTTTAATTACAAAGAAGTAGAAACAGAGTGCCTCCCCTTTTTTAAGAGGATTTTTAGCTTGAATGGGGGTTATTGGCTTTACAAAATGCTAGAATAGGGGATTTAGCGAAGAAGTTAAGGCATGATAAAACTCTTTTGAAGAGAAATAGTGTTTATTGGAGTATAAAGTTTGAAGATGTGGACATAAAAGTACAAAAGTCTAACTATCAAGTCAATAAGATAGAGAAGTAAGTGACCCACTTTTAGGAGAAGGTTTAAAGTATGAAAAAGCTTTAAAAGAAAGTTAAGAATCTAAAAGAAAAGCTTATAATCTCTAGGGAAGTCCTTTTACTAAGAACACACAAAGTGGCCTTAACTATTTTCTTAATGATTCTTAAATTGACTTTTGACACCAGGAGAAACAAACTCAAGGATATACATCTAAATATTGACCTTTACCAATATTAGCCCTAACTATTGGATTTCTTTCTTAAGCAATTACAAGATGAAGAATTTAAGTTGGATGAAAAGTGATATTGCTACCCTTGTACTTCTCAAGCTTAGGGTACAAATCTTAATTACCTTATAATGACTTAGGATCTAGGCTTAATGAAAAATTGATTTTGATCTTATTGTTCAATGAATTTGGACCAAGTTGCTTCATTTGTACTAAGTGGTTCTCATGTCTTATAAAGGGAACAAAGGTATGTATGCTATTAGGTGGCAAGCAGATGGTGAATATGTTCTCTTTATGTTGAATGGGGAGTTGGGAGCAATAGAAAAAAGGTGTGTGTGATAGTATATGTTCTTTTTTTTAAAGTTTGATAGGGGGAAAGGAATATTAGTTACCCTATCCATTGACTATTCATTAACTCAAAGGAGGTATTAGTGCCCCTATTAACAATAAAAGAAAAGGAACATATGAGGAGACTACTCAATGCACCACACTTCTTTCATATAAATGTGCTCTAGCCATTGTTTGATTGAAAAGGAGTATGCATCCTTTCACTTCTAAACTACAAGGTTTCTTGGGGATTCATTTACGATTAGGATGAGACATATCCTTGTGACCTTATTATCCATCTAAGCTCTAAGGGATATAAGGGGTTAGAATATTAGAGTTACGATTTTCATGGCTAGAAGGCTCGCAGAGGATGAAAGTTAAAGATCGAGCAAGGACCAGCCAGGAAATTGATCATGGAATTGATGTTCTTAGCGGAGACCTTAGCATGGACATTAGCTAGAAGGTTGATGAATTCTCCTTCTCTAGTAAGTTTGTTATGTAGTGCTCATCCCATAAGATCCTTAGATTTTTATTTATATTCTTGCAAGTAGGTCATTTGACCAAAATTCTAACATTACATTTAAGGATATCAGCTTAAAAAGTCTTGGTAAGTGTATGAAGCTATTTAGCAAGCACTCTATCTCACCATCCATGCCAAAACAACAAATGAAATAAGTCTGGTTGATAAGGAATATAGTTGGAAGCCTACACTGATAGATCATTCTACTCCTACACTACTATTGATATAAAAATGTCAAAGGGCAATCATTTGAGTAGTTGCCTTTAATTATTTTGCTACTAGTTAAAGCTTCTAAGGATAAAGAGGAACCCCTAAAGGGGTTGAGGTTCCTTAGGATATTCAAGCAAGTGTACAAGTACTAATAAGTGTTACATGCCTCAAGGATAGCACTTGTCAAGTCATGGTTGAGTGGAAAGACTTGCATTGCTATAAGGTGACCTTATCTAGAACTTAGAGAAGTTAGATAAGAGTCTCACCTACTTTGAGATATTATGTGAAGAGAGGGAGGCCTATACCTCTTTTGAGGACCAAATGGGCAAGTTGATTTATGCATAGAAAAGTATGAATGCCACCATTTATGAGTTGAGGAAAAAATTGGCAACTTCTAATGCATTACTTAAGGCCTTTAACTCTAGAGTGTAGGATTTAGAGGAGAAATTAAAGCAAAAAGGTACCTGTTGTCACTAACTTGAGTATGATATGTTTAAACAAACAAAAGATCACAAGGCTAAGATCATTTGACTTAAAATCTCTCTTAAGGTTATTGCTCCTTTTAATTAGGTTGCCTAAAAGGAGGGCGAGAGAGATAGTTGAGATCCTTCTACGTTAAGATCCCCAATAAAGTTGTAACTTGTATCTCTGTAATAACTAAGCAAGCTAAGAACACCAGACTCTTGTACCAATAACTAAGTAAATCAAAAACATCAAGCTATTGTACTTAACTAAATAAAGTTGTAGTCACTTAAATAAAATTTTTTCCTTCTAGTGTTATTATGCCTTTTTTTTATTTAAAAGAGATGCTAATATGTAACATTATTAATATGAGTATTGATTTGTCATTATCCCTTCTCTGTATATATAATAGGGATAGAGTCTCCTATTGTTTATCTCATTTCAATTTGAAACCCATTACAGGTTCTCACTACTGACGTATAGTGTGGGATGGAAGGTAATGGGATTTCCTGATGGTATGGAGACATATCTCTTAGTATCACAATCATCCTAGCATTTAATGGCTTACTATGCCCGAATGTGCAAGATGGTTATGTGTTGAGAGATATGTTTCCTACATTATCCTTATTTTTGAGTGATTTTTATGCCAAGAGAAGTTACATTTCCATCTAAAGGTAGGTGTGGGATTTTGTGGAGACCTAAGTACTTGTTGTTCAAGATACCTTTAGGATGATGAGGCTTCTTCCCAAGCTCTCAATGAGAGTTTTCTTGATTAAAGGGAAGCCCTTATGGGAATTTTTTTGGGTAAGGCTTCCTAATAGTGCTAGTGGATTTTTGCAAGGGATGCTTATGTCCATCATCATCTTTAAGGTGGATTTGCTTGTCTCTAAGGTTGTAAGTCAAGTATAATGTCATCAAAGGACTATATTAGATATATGATATGAGTCAAGGAATGTAAATGATGTCTTAGGACTTCGTTTTGGGAACCATATATCCTTAATACAAGCCTGAGGTATGAGTGTGATGTCTAAGAGTTTATTTTCCTTGTGTGTAAGTGACTAGACATACAATAATAGCTAAGCCCCTATATTTTTCTGATATTAGTTACATGGGATATTTATGTAACTAGGTGGACAAGAATGACTACTCCCTTATATTTTTGTGAGTTTTAATAAGATGAGATTCCTTATTTTTTTGTCCAATTCTATTTTATTGTTTTACAATGTTATTTTCATTTCATAATCTTGAATTCTAACTTTTGTGGGTTTCCACTTTTAATATCTAAGGTCTAAATGGGTTTCATGATTAGAATGTAGGTGCCTTGATGCCCTTCTAGTTTCTCATGTTTTAACTCATTTCTTACATCAAGTTATTTCATTTATTGTTTTACTTCTCCTACATCCTTGTTTCAGTTTTTTCTTGCTTGATGTTATTACAGGGACTTTAGTCCTTAGTTTTGTGAGTCTTTTATGCCTAAATTTGTTGTTAGCTCTTTTTTGCCCATTTTTGTGGGTTTTTTAGGTCTGAAGTTATTACCAAGTCTTTCTTCCCTATCTTTATGGGTCTTGGATGCTCAGAGTTATTTTCAGGTCTTACTTGCCTATCTTTGTGAGTCTTTCACTTTTAGAGTCATTACCAAGCCTTTCTTGGTTGACTTTATGAGTCTTTCATGCTTAGAGTCTACGTTGAGTCTTTCTTGCCCATATTTGTGGGTCTTTTATGTTAAGTTTTTCTTACTTGTCTTTATAGGCCTTTTATACCTAGAGTCATTGCCAAATCTTTCTTGGCAAGATCCATTGGTAGGAACTACTTTCATTGATCATGACTTTAAAGGAAATAATTACAATTTTAAGGGAAATGTGAGAAAAGAAATGTCGAAAGTACTAATTCTACACGTATAATCAAAGAAAATTACAAAGTGTTACTAATAATAAATTTTTAAATTGGCTAAGTTCCAAACCCTAAGCATTGGATGACCTTAGTCACATTTTAGGGTCCTTCCCAATTTAGAGTGAGTTTGCTCATTCCTTCTTTACTCTTGCCATGTTAATTATGGCATGTTCCTCAGTTTTTTCAAAAAGGTTGAGGCTTATCCTGAGGTTGTCTTTATTGGAATCCCTTTGTAAATAATGGTGCTAGTAGTTAAGTTCTCTTACTTTTATTAGGATCATAGCTTTAATTCCAAAAGTTAAGGTAAAAGTGTTTCACCCATTCTTGTCTAGAGTATAGTGTGATAAGCCTATAAAACAATTAACAACTTGTCTACCCACTATCCTTTTAACCTACCTAAATGATAGATCTATTAGTGACCACTTGTCTATTACACTAAGGATGTTTAATGGTTGTAAATTTCAAATGAATTCTTAAGTTATTGCAAAAATCTTTACACTTAGCATTGTTAAACTACTTGCTATTATTGGTAATGATAACTTAAAGAGTACCAAATCTACATATAATATATCTCTATATGAACTTTTGAACATTGGCCTCAATTATGAAGGATAGAGTTTCTATAGCTATAATTGCAAACCTTTTTCCCTTTATAACTATCATGAATGGGCCAATGAAGTCAAGGCCCCATTAAGCACAAAGTAAAAGGCTAGGATCAGGATTAACTAGGTGGTTGGTAATTAAGTTTGCAAACTTGTGACAACTGTTGCACTTTCTAGCCAATTTTATTAAGTCCTTTATCATTGTTGGCTAGTAAAACCCTTTTTTTAGTGCTTTGGTTACCATTATTTGGCCTTTTATATGGTATCCACAAACCCTTTCATGAATATTCCTAAATACATATAGTAATGTTGTCAAGTAGTAAATTAAATGATGTTATGTACAACCTCCCATCGAGCAAGGTTATCAACCCATTCTGAACTTGATCTTTCTTACCTTTGTTTGGTCTTTTGGGAGTTTCTTAAACTTAATATATTTGATAATCAATTCCATCAAAGTAGAAATGTTATGAAAAAGAATAGCACTAGCTTTGATCTTTATATAACTAGTCTACTCTAGTGTTTCCATTATAATTGATCATTTAACTCCTTTATTCTAATTGTTTAAAAGTGAGATAATTTGTTTGCCCTTGTAACTAGTTCGAGTTGAACTCTCACTTTGATCAACTCATCGAATCTTTCTCGCCTCTTAGAGATACCTTACTATGTTTCCTTCTCTTGCTTTATAATCTCTTGTAACCTAGCCCATAACTAACTATAAATTTATACACTCTTACCCTTTTAATGCTCTAGTAATGTCATGCCATATAATCAATGCCTTATACTCGATGTTATTATTGGATGTTATAAATTAGAATTTGAGGATGTATATGAGGATCACATTCCTAAGACCCCCAATGATGATTTTTGCTCCACTTCCCTTTCTATTGGAGGCCCCATTTACATGAATGAGTCAAAAAGCTAAAGTCATAGAAGCTACTTCAGACATTTTGAAGCAAGTGCATTTGTTGATAAATTCAACCAAGGTTTAGCCTTTTATTGCCTTTCTTAATTGGAATAACACACCAAACTCCCTTAACTCTTTTAATTATTGTAGCATCCTCCTCACCACATCTAGTCATTATAAGAGTAACTTTAAGGGTTAATTTGTTAAAACAACAATCTTATAGTCCAAAAAATATGACCTAAGTTTCTTAACCAATATGATGAGTGCTAGTGTTACCTTTTCTATTTTTGGAATCATAGCTCTACCCTTTCTAAGACTTTCTTAACATAATACAACTTCTACATGAAATCTTCTTCATGAACGAGCATAGAGCTTGCCACGAAATTGCCAATACCTAAATATAAAAATAACTCTTTGTTAAAATGGGCATCCTAAGGAGTAAGGTAGAGGCAAGATAGGTTTCTTCTCCGACAAATGCTTGCTCACATCCCTCACTTTACGGGAAACCTAGGGCCTTCTTAAGTGTTTGGAAGAATTAAAGTTGTTTATTGTTATATTTAAAGATAAACCTATCAAGATGAGATAACATGTTTGTTAAAACTTGAACCTCTTAATCCTCTTTGGTGATAATAGATTCTAGATGGTTGAGATTTTCTCAAGGTTAGCTTCTATCCCTCAATAAAGATCACAAACCCCAAGAATTTCCTAGATTTTACACCAAAGGTGCACTTGGTTAGGTTTAGCTTCATGTTGTACCAATTTAAAAAGTCAAAGGTTTCTTGGAGATCAACTATATACTCTAAAGAAAACCTACTTTTGACCAACATGTCATCCACATAAACTTCCACATTCTTGTTGATCTGATGTTTAAAGATTTTATAACGATAAGGGTCCATGCTAATGATAAAGGGCAATCTTATCTTGATCTAGCTTATACTTTAGGATTTCGTTGTAATTGGAGAAAATATCTATAAATATTAAAAGCTCATGTCCAAAAGTCTTATTAACTAGCTTGTCAATGCATGGTAATGGGTAACAATCCTTAGGATAAACCTTATTAAACTTTGTGAAATCAATGCACGTTATTTATTTATCATTAGCCTTTCATACCATCACTATATTAGTTATCTAGGTCATATAGGTAACTTTTTAATAAATTTTGTAGTAAGTAGCTTATCTACTTCCTTCTTAATGGTGACTTGTCAGATTATAGCAAAGTTTATTTTCTTTTGTTCTAAGGGGGGAAATCTAGTCCATATCAAGCCTATAAGACATGACTTTTAGATGTATTCTTGGCATGTTAGCTAGAACCCATGCAAATACTCTTAAATTATGCCTTAAAAAAGCAATCAGTGCCTTTTTTAGCTATGACTTAAGGAAGTAATCAGTGCCACTTTTAGTTTGGGGTTAAGCCTTTTTCTTACCTGTATTATATTTTCTAGATTAGTTAGATCTAGAGGGACTTGCTCTAGTCCTTCTATAAGGATACCTTTTTCTCAAAATTGCTTCTCTTTTGGCTGTGGACTAAAAATTTCAAAGTCGGTTAGTTTCGCTTTCCCTTTGGTCCAAGCCACTTGAAGTTCTTAGGCTTATTTTTTTGTCTCCTTGTGCCTCTCCAACTCTTGCCAAAGTTAAAAACTTCATTTTGAGATTCTTAATGGATAAGACAACATTAAGAGTGTTGAGGGTTAGTCTGCCCAAAATTACATTATATGAGGATGGGGTTTTAACCACCAAAAACTCAAAAGTTGTATCAACTATTTAAAGGGCAAGACCTAGAGTAACTAATATTTTAATTGCACCTTCTAGGATAATTAGTTTCCTTAAGAAGTTATATCATAGGTACTAAACATTCTTTAACATATCCTCTCAAAGTCCCATTTTGATGAAAGACTTATAATATGTCCACTGAACTCCTTATATCTTCTAGCACCCTTTTCATATTAAACACATTCAAGATGGTTTTAATTACTAAAAAGTCATTATATAAGTACTCAATACCTACCAAGTCATCATCAATGAAAGTGATAGAGTGTTAAATTCCTTGAGTTGCTTCCTTTGCACGTTTAAAACTGCCTTGCATAGGACTTTCTTGTAATGTTAGTGATACTAATGACCATATCTCTAACAATCACATATATAGTTTCTCAAGTACGTCGTGGAGAAGGAGAAGCCTTATTAGTTTGACTAGGATCTCACTTTCTCAAACTTTATTATTCTTCCTTTTTTAGGAAGCAACTTTTATTTTCAAATAGAAGTTGATTTTCTTTTTGTACATACTTTTAAAGCATACCTCTTTGAATGAAATTTTCAATTTCATCCTCAAAGTTATAACACTCTTTGATATAATAACCATAATTATTATGAAAACAACAAAACTTGTATCATAGTGGTGTGGATTTAAAAAGAGCTAATAAGACTAATTGATTATACTCTTATCTCTAATTTCTACCAAAATGTTAGCTAGAGTAATGATTATTGAGGTATAGTGATGGTGGTTTGGTTTAAGATTGTGATTCCTCCTTTTTTTGGGTGTAGGGAGAGGAAATTAGCTTTATTTTCTATTCTAACCTTTCCAATTTCTTTTGAACTCTTTACAAGCCCATAAAGCTTATGTAGCTTAAATATACTTTTTTACTTAGGACAAGACTTCCACAAAGTCCTTTAATGGATTCTTTTCTAATGAGTTGGTAAAATAAGACTTTTGTAAACTAGTGCAAAAAGGTAGTTAGAGAGAAATCAAAGCTCAAGTCTTATATTTCCAACAATTTCTTATTAAAATAAGAGATGTATTATCTTGGAGATTCATTGGGTTACCGACAAACCTCCTATTAGTGTTGTTAGAGCCTTCTTTTGTTTCTTACTAGTAACAATTTAAGGTGTAAATTGTTAACTCAATAATTTCACATTTGTAATCAATCAAGGTGAGAACTTAAAATGTCATCTTTGAAGGTTGTGGAGAAAGCTTTGCAAATAGTAGCTTCAGAAGCTCCATGTAAAGACATGAGGTTATGAACCTAGCCCAATGGTTAGTAAGGTCAGTGATCCTATCAAAACAATCTAAGGTGGGCATTTTGAATCTCTTGGGTTGGCAAATCTTGGATCTCCAAGGTTAAAAGTGAATTAAAGATTATCTCATTAAGGGTGGTTCTTGGCTTTGTAGAGTGACAACATGAAGTATTAGCTTCGAATTCTGCTTTGTTACCTCTTCTTCACATAGGCCACTTCCAATGCATTCTTGGTGATATTTTTGTGAAGGGCTTCCACTAACTTCCTACCTGGAGGACACTAGGGAGTGTTCTCACAAGCCCCTTGGTAAGGAGAAGGATAATCTTCTTCCTTTAAAACATCAAAGGGAAGAAGATTATCTCATTAAGGGTGGTTCTTGGCTTTGTAGAGCGACAACATGAAGTATTATCTTCGAATTCTGCTTTGTTACCTCTTCTTCACCATAGGCCACTTCCAATGCATTCTTGGTGGTATCTTTGTGAAGGGCTTCCACTAACTTTCTACCTAGAGGACACTAAGGAGTGTTCTTACAACCCCCTTGGTGAAGAGAAGGATAATCTTCTTCCTTTAGAACATCAAAGGGAAGTTAGACTGAGATAGTGTGATAAGGGTATTAAGATGTCATTGTCATCAATTGTAAGGTGTAAGTTTTAAGTGTCTTAGGGCATTTAAAGAGTGAAATTCTCAATGGGTCATAAGTTCTAGTGAAGAGTGAATTCAAGAGTTGTATACGGAGACTTCCTCCTTTCTTCCATAAAGGAAGGCATAAAGATGCTCAATGTCCTTATCTACTTTTACATGCAACAAAACTACTCTTGGAAGCTTGGAGATGATTAATCATTGCCTAAATTAGATAAAACAAATGAAGTTTCATTATTAGGGGTACTAAGTGGTGTGATGTAGTCATGACCCATATCTTAATGGGGGAAACTTATATGTCAAATAGAAGAAGAAAGGGTGGTAGAAGGGAAAAGACACATAACATCATTCCTATGGATGGTGCCTTTATGATTAAGCAAGAACTTGATGAAGCTAGATTAAGGAAGCCTCAAGTATGGACGCCTAAGTTGGACCAATGCTATGACTTGCAAGACAAGGGAAGGCTAAAGGATATCGGGTCTTAACTCAACATTAACACTTCAATACTTAAGTCAACAAAAGGTGTGATTACATGAAAGTTGATAAAATAAAAGAATAATTAATGTGTACCTCATAAAAGATGTCCATTAGGTATGTATAGTCAAGTTCTAATGTTGACTTAATCAAACGAATGATCTAGATATAATGCATATGTAGGGTTTAAGGGGTGACACATATATCTTAGCAAGGTAGCATTTTCTTTGGGTCATGTCAAGAAGAGGTGTACCAAGTATTATTGAGTTAGATTAGGAACCCATTGGCAACATATAAAAATTATCATTATCAATGGGTACCACCAAAACTTCAAGGATAACACAAAAGTTCTCACCCTAGCTAAAAAGAAATGATTTGTTCATCATGAGTATCTTTAATTGTTAAGTAACAAAGTGAAGAAAATGAAAAGCAAAAGCATAATCAATGAGGGTTCTACTAGTACTTGTCTTCAATGAAAGGAATTGATGTGAAAGACCTTTAGAACATTACTTATGGGATATCTAATGCATTATCATCTCCTTCTCTTCTTCTTCTTAGATTTGCTCAAAGTTTAATGAAGCATTCACTGTACTAGAATGAACTTAAACAAAATTGGTCAGATTGTATTTTCTCTTATATGACAAAATTCACATATGGACTTCATATTTTCATGTTTATATGTTCTTATCTAGTTTATTAGGTAATTTACATAATTTATCATTAAAGTTATCAATTATTTCCATTTCCATCATCTAAATTTAATTTGTTACAATTAAATCACTTAATGTCAATTTTATTTTAATTTAATCACTCTATTACTTTATTAGATAAAAAATTATGAACTTCACTACCTAAAAGATATATTTTTATGAAATTAAATCTGTTACATTTATTTTTATTCAATTAACATTTTCATACAATATGACTGAAAAAAAAAGGTTCATCTACTAATATTATTATATCATTTCAAATTATACAATGCAATGACAATGACAATACTTTAGAAAATAAATTTTCTACATTTTTGTTAATTTTTAGAATTTTGAAAATTTAGAAACAATAAATCTTTATTAATACTTGATTAAACTTATAAATTTTTTATTTTTTTAAATGTCTTTAATACTATTGCACAAATGATTTAAATAATTTAATATATAATGATGTTAATTGGAAAAAGGTTAATGTAATGGATTTAATTGTATTAAAATATAGTCTTTAGTTGGTGAATTTTATAAAATAATTATCTACTAAAATGACAAAGTGATTAAATTTAAATAAAATTAAAATTAAGTGATTTGATTATAATAAATTAAAATTAAATAATAAAATGAAAATTCATGATAATTTTAGTGAAGAAATATGTAATTTACCCTCGATTTAGAACCAAAAGTTCAACAAACTAGCAAAAATTTTTTAAGACGTTTTTTAATTGACATTCTCTTGAAGAAAGGATTTGTTTTCATTAATTAGCAACAAAAGTTGTGGAAATTTCCATACAAAATAAAATTAAGTAAACTTTGTAACTTGCATTTCTAAAATCAAACATTTTTAAAATTTGTAATTTTTAAAATTATTCTTAAAATTGCTTACTGATTTTTCTACAATAAAACCAAAGATAATTGATCCATTTGAAATAATTAGAGGGAAACTAATATTTTTTGTGCATTAAAATAAAAACAAGTATAGCATATATATATATAAGCATTTTTTTATATAATAATTAATAAGTGTACTTGTACTTGGTCTAGTATTTAGCAACCTGCAACACGAGTTCGAAAACCCACTGAATGTAATTTTATGAATTTATGTCAAAAGATGTTTATGTGTAACCGTATGCACAACTGCCAAGAAAGTGCCTGCCTCTCGAGCTCTTACCCATCTTGGGTTTGACCCCAGTGCGTCCACTTTTTTCTGTTGTATTTTCAAGAGCCGGTTATATACAAAACCAGCTATAACACAACAACTAAGAAAAATGGCCTAACAGTTACTCGATCTTATGATAGATAATGTCTCTACATTCCAAACCCATGAGACATAACCTTTCCTTTTATTTATTTATTTTACAAATACACCAACAACAATAAATAATGCATTCCCACGGAAGGAATACACTTCTTTTTGGATAAAATACACACGTTTAATAAAAAAAAACAAGAAAAACACAAAAATCAATTCAAAATGTGTTTTTTTTTTCAAATAGAAATTGGGGTACATAACATTGTTTATTAATAAAATAGTTATTTTATTAATTATGTACAATGAGGCTTAAAAAAAAGTGTGATGAATAAATTGTTTCTCTTAGGAAGAATGTCCATTATAATGTTGACTATGGTTAGTTCTTAAATTGGTAGTTTTATTTCCATAGGAATCGGTAAGTAGAGTCTAATCGGTTCATATTACAATTCCAACCCAATTTCAATTTTGATTCCAGTTCTGGTTTGGTTATTACTAGATTATACATATAAATCAGCTAATTTTTTTTAAAGAAGATTTTATAATTTTCATTCAAAAAAGTTAATTTAAACCATATTAATGTGAAGACAATGACAAATTTTTAACCAAAGATTTGAAGATAAAAGAAAATTTTAAATAAATGAAAGTCTTCAACTTAATTCTTACTAAATCATTTAATTTACTTACCTTAGGTCTTATTTGGTGTTGTTGCTAATTTTTAATTTTCAATTTTTTCTTTAAAAATAAAAAATCATGTTTGGCATGAGCTTTTGGATCTCTCTCTCTCTCTTTTTTTTTAATGTAAAAATGATTCTATAAAAAAAAATTGATATTTACAAAATATTTAAATTTAATTTTCCCTTTTGGTTTTGCTTTTCAATCTCGAACTTCAACCTTCATCTTAACAGCTGCCGAAACTACTCGCTTTTCTTCATCCGGCCCTTTCCTTCTGCTGCTGAAACCTCTATCTTTAACCTCCTCCTCCGACCCTTTCCTTCTCTCTCTCTCTCTATATATCTTTTCATTTTTATTAATATAGGGTCTTATTTCTATGTATTTTTCTCAGATCTGGGGTTGTTTGCTTTCCCCTCGAAGGAACTAGGTTTTTTTTTTTTCTTTTTTCTCATTTCTGACGAATGGTTCTTGTTCTCTTTTTGGGTGAATTATTTTCGTCTGATTTTTTTTCTTTTTTTTTTTTTTTTACTTTTCTCTCTAATTTTTTTATGCAATGGATTCAATTTGGTGATTGTAACTCGAAAATTTTTCACATGTCTACTCTCATCTAAAGGAAAAAAGAAATTGGATTGGAAGCTTAAAGGGGGATGATGGAAGTTGGATCACGTATGTAAACTTATTGAAGAAAATGGTTGCCCCCTTTTTAAAGTTGGTCCTCAATTTTTCTTTAAGCTAGCTAGAGTGTAGATTTAGTTCTTTAAAATTGAAATTCTAATCAATTCAGTTTTGAAAAACTTGCTAGTTGTGAATTAGTTGCTCTACAACACTGACAGTCAGGTGAGGAATAATTAATTGTTCGCTCAAGTCTAAGGAAAGGACTAACTGCACCCAAGGAAGAAAGAATTAGCAATCCTAGATTGGTTCTTGTATGAATCTGAGGTTTTAATCGATTTATAGCATCTGAACAAGAAAATTCCTATCAATCAAGAATAAATAAAACAATAGTAAGGCTTTATTACATTTTATTACATACAAATAAAAATAATACCAAATTGAAGAAAATCAAAATGGGTAAATAGAAAATTTAAGAGGTTAGGGTACTTTATTTAGATGTTATAAAATCTATATATTATTCATATCTACACATATGAATCTACAAATATAGGAATGATTTTACATAATAAAAAATTTATTATATTCTTTTTTCTAGAGTTGTAAGCATAAATTGAAAGAAATTGGGCGAAGAACTGAATATGTTTTCAATTCTAACAACAATTCTCGCTAAAGCAATTGTAGTTGCTCCTGCACCAATTAATTTAGCACCAATTAGGTCCTCCATTTGTATGACCTTGGTGAGTGGATGTGATGCCACCATGTAATACTTTGGTTGATGCCATAGATTATAAATAACAACATGAAGAAGAACGAAGAAAATGCAATTTTAAAATTGAACTTATTTTTTGCAATCTGATTAGTTTTTGACAAAAAATCTATTACCTTTTGGACTTCTTTTTGGGTATGTAAATCTGGATTCTATTCGATTTCTCATTTTCTTTGTTGGGTTTTTTTGTTATAATAATGATGTCATGAAATGAAATCTTGGTTTAGTGATTTATTATAGCAAGTTTTTTGATCTTTCTCCTAGCAAGAAATGTTTTTGATAAAATGAAATCTTAGTTTGATGATTTGTTATAGCAAGTCATGATTTATGTTTCAAGGATAGAGTTTTAGGGTTTTGGACACAAGTTAAGCCATCCAAAAAGATAATCTAATTATGGGTAGTCATTCTTTGTGTATAAGTAGGATTTAAATGGTGAGTCTTTGATCCAGGTATTGGTTATTGGATACCAGCTTTAAAGATCCTTAAGGATTTTCAATGAATTTAGTTTAATTTGAAAGAGAAGTTTACACTTCTTACTCATCCTACATGGGAATATTTCTAATCAAAGAATCCATTTGCACTTGAATTCATGATATGATTTCTAGTTGTCTAGCACTAAAAACACATCTTTCATCCTCCATTTTGGGTCTTGTCATCAATGATTTACTTAAATGATATGTTTTTGTTTTACTTCTTTTATATTCCTTTCGTCGTTATAATTATCTATGGCAAAATAAAGTCAACATACTCCTGTGAGTATGGATGAGGTGATTAAGGTTGAATAGGATAATACATGGCCAAAAAAAGTTGAGGACCTCTTTATTTTCTTGTTGGAAGAAAAGGTAATAGAAAAACTACCACCTTTGTTGTCAATGCTTGGAAGACTATTCAAAATGAATTGGCTAAGTGAACTTGTAGAATTTACACTCAACTCCAATTAAAGAACAAATTCAATGGGCCTAGAGCTCGTTATAAAAGTTTTACAAAAATCATCCAACAAATGAGAGTTAGCTATTTCTTTGTGACCAATGCAGTTTCAGCTTTTGACAAACAATGGAAAAAGTTTGCTTAGGTATTAATGTTATCTTTCATATTTTTATTTCTTAAGATAAAATATTATTTACAATTAGCCAAGATTTATTATATTCTTTTGTATGAGATAAAAACTACAAAATAATTCCAAAAAAAATATTGTAAGAATGATCAGAAGTTTTGCATAATTTTTTGGGAATATAATGGCAACTAGACAACATACTTCCTTTAATAAGTGAAAAAGGAGATAGCAATGAAAAAAGAAAAAAATGATAAGTTTGAAGAGGTTGGCACTAATACTAATGATGACCACTTGGATAAAAGATCTAAGACAAGGACTAGCTCAATAATGACTCGCTGGAAGGAACCTAACTTAGTTTAAAGTGTAATGTCACTATTTAGCCTAGATTAGAGAAAATTCGAAGAAAAAACTTAGGTTGTTTAAGACAAAGATTCTTTTAACTTCACGAGATAATGTTGGTTTTAGTGGAAATTCCTCTAAGTCTTCATATGACAAAACACATTCTCTCGAAGCTTGTATAAAGGCACCTAAGTAGTTAGAAGGAATAGATAGAATAACATATTGCAATGCAACTAAACTGTTCAAAGAGGAGTTTAGAGTTGTGTTCCTGAAGATATTAGATTCAAGGAAGATAGAATGGGTTCTAAAGATTACAAATTAGAATATACTTAAATGTTTAGAATTATTGAATTTATTAGTATGTGTTTGGATACTATCTTTGTAGTTTTTTTTTTTTTTGTGTTTTATCATTAAACTTATTAGTATGTGAGTTTGGATATTGTTATTAAACATCTTCATATAGTTATCTTCCTTGATATTAGATTCAAGGAAGATAGAATGGGTTCTAAAGATTACAAATTAGAATATACTTAAATGTTTAGAATTATTGAATTTATTAGTATGTGTTTGGATACTATCTTTGTAGTTTTTTTTTTTTTTTGTGTTTTATCATTAAACTTATTAGTATGTGAGTTTGGATATTGTTATTAAACATCTTCATATAGTTATTTTATATATTATTATTTAGTTTAGATTATAATATTTTAGGATAATCAATAATGATAAATTAATATGTATATTTATATGATAATAGAATTAAGTTAATATGTTAAGATGAATTTAAAGGAATATGTTATTGAAGATCTACTATCAAATTCAAAGGATGAAGTGGAAAGGATTATACTTGCAAGTTTTACCTTAGGTCATACTAACTTGCAATTTCAAAACAAACCATACCCACAAAGAATTTGTAAGTTATCTAGCCATGAGTGGGTGGTTGAAACCTTGAATGGTCATCCAAATACTTGTATTAATTTGTTCAAGATAAAAAAGGAAACAGTTATTAACCTGTATGAAGAATGAAAAGGGTGAAACTTGTTTTGTGATTCTAAGTTTATGACAGTGGAAGAACAATTAGCATTATTCCTCTATATTGTTGGTCACAGTGAGCAATAACATGTTATTGGTGATTGGATGCAACACTTAATTGTAACTATTTCCAAACACTTTAAATAGATTCTAAAAACACTTTATTCACTTGCTAAAATTGTAATTTGTTCATCAAATCTTAATGAAATTTCACCAGAAATTAAAAATAATTTGAAATATTTCTCTTTTCTTAACGTAATAATTTCGATAATTTATTCTTTTACTTTCTAATTACTACTTTGAATAATGAATTTTCCTTTTTTTTCTGTTAGTTATATACTATTTTTAACCAAATTGTTAGCAGGATTGTGTTGGAGCAATAAATGACACTCAAATTTTTGCTCATATTCCAATTGCTAACCAAGTCCTATACTATGGAAAGAAAACCAAGTCTACTCAAAATATAATGTGTATCTGTTCATTTGATATGCAATTTACATGTACTATGACAAGTTGGAAAGGAAAAGCCAATGAAGCAAGAATGCTCATGAAAAATGTGTCTCAACTAGAATATCATTTTCTTATACCTTGCCATGGAAAGTATTATTTGATTAATTTTGAATATACTAACATGTCTGCTTTTCTTACTCTTTATCGTAAAGAATGTTATCATTTAAATGATTATAAAAATAGACGAAAACTCTAAGGACAAGAAGAGTTATTCAATTACATGCATTTATTATTAAATAATATAATTGAAAGACACTTTGGAGTGCTTAAAGTGAGATTTTCAATCCTTTCTCAAATGTCTTCTTAGAAGCAAATTATTCTTACTTGCTATGTAGTTCATAACTTCATTAAAATGCAAAGACTATTAAATTGGTTCCTTTTACAATATGCTAATGAGAATATTGATGTTGAAGATAGTAGTAAAAATTATATTTTAGAGTTATATGAAATAATTAATATTAATCAAAATCAATTACAATAGATTGGTTGTATTCACGATGGAATTGTGCGAGTTCTATGACAATGGTATAATAGTTAATATATTGATATTAGTTTTATATTATATTTGATTATTATTTATATTTAATTGTCTATATTCTCAACTTTTTGAGTAATATATGTAATTTTTCTAATTCTATTTTGAATTGAAATTTGACTTTTTTTTACTTTTATTGTTAACAAATTAGCTTAATAATAGTTTTTTTTAAATTATTTAAGGCGAAAATTTTATTGTTATTGATAAAAATTAAAAATTTACAACAAATATCATTAAAATACAATAAATAGTAAAATTAAAATATCAAATAATAAAAATTAGCAATTAAAATTTGATAGTGTAATCCGACGTCCCTTTAACTAAAGAATCTCCTATTTTAATTGCTATCGGCCCTTCTAGTTTCTATTTTTATTCCTTTGACTGTAAAGTCATGTCATGTTACTTAGATTTCAACTCATTTACAAGGTGTATCCCGCTGTCCCACTCATTATTTCAAATGAATGCAGTTCACGATAACTCGAGATGGTTGATAATTGATGAATTATACTGGGTTTGGTTTGCAGGTCACTCGTCCATACAGAATCATTTCTCAAAATGCAATGTTTAACCTAGATTGTTTGCTTATAGGGTTGGGTCGTGTCTTAAAAGAA
This sequence comes from Bruguiera gymnorhiza, assembly GCA_020883675.1. Lineage (NCBI taxonomy): Eukaryota > Viridiplantae > Streptophyta > Magnoliopsida > Malpighiales > Rhizophoraceae > Bruguiera > Bruguiera gymnorhiza. The sequence continues at coordinate 4,147,430 of JAIRCJ010001050.1, forward strand.
TAAAAATTAATAATTAAAAAAACATTTTTTTTCTTTTTTGGTTAAAGAGGGGGACAGAGGACCAATGCAAACTAGTTACAAAGTGAGGAATGCAAACCCCTGCAATATCATCTAACAAAATTTGCAGTGGGCTTGGGGTGCCTGGTCCAAGAAAACTAAACCTAATTTTTGTGAAAGGGCAAAATTTGCTAGCCAATCTGCTGCCCTATTGCCTTCCCGGTACATCTGAATGTATTCTCATACGGGACATCTTCTCTAACTTGGTCTAAATGTGATAGACGTATCAGAATAATGAGTAATTATTTAAGTACGACTCAACTCTCACTTTAGAAAAACGAGTGGGATAGCCCATAACTCAGCAAGGAGGGTAGAACCGGTTTCGATGTTGTGAAGAAAACCACCACCCAGCTGCCATGGAAATCGCAAAATACTCGTCCGACTCCTGCCCGGATTGCCATTTAACAAAAAAAAAAAAAGACACAGATCACACCAAGATAATGTTGCTTGGGCTTGGGCTGCAAAAACAAACATTTGAATTTTTATGTATTTTGTGATGTACCCTTTGTTTTATTATTCCTATGTCATTATTTTGTTTTAATTTATATTAATTACACATAGAAATGTTACAATTTTTAATGTGTAACCCATATACTAAATTTCATACACATACCCTCAACTTCAACAAAGGTTATGGATTTCGCCAATTAATAGCATACCCTCAACTTCTTCTATAAAAAAAAATCCAGTCCATCAAAGTTTCATTTTGAATGCTTTGAAATTTATAGGACGAAGACATGTTGTCATGTTGTCCACAATCTCACCCTTAGTGGTGGTATATGGGAGACCACCACCAACATTGACATTTTACGAGCCAGGGACAGCAAAGGATGCATTGGTGGACTTGGAATTGCATCAACGAGATGACATTCTCACTCAATTACGCCAACATCTTGCCAAATCTAACACAGATGCAGTAAAATGTTTTTAACGGGAGTTGACTTTAATTAGATAGTTAACATAAGTACTCGCTTGGAAACTATCTCATAATAGAACGAAATGACCTTCATGTAGTCAACCCAATTAAATTTGGCATCAAGGACTTTTCGTTATTGTTCTCGTCAACAATTAAGAATCACACGGTAAAATCTACAGCCCAAGTGAGCACAGGTTATTACACCTAAAAACAAGACATAGAATACATAAAATTTCTCACAAGATTAGTCCAAATAAATTATTAAATTATACGAATGGCTTCTCAATTAAAGCTTCAACACAAAATGGCAAACATTAAACCCCACTTGCAATTACTGAAGCTATGAATTTTGGTTAACTTACCTTGATGATGCTAGAACCCCCTCCCTCCTATTAAGTATAAGAACGTCAAAAATTTCTGATGTTTCTCTTTTGTAGGCACGTAGGAAGACGTTAAGCCGAAACAATCACAAACAAAATGTCACAGAATCGTAACCCTTCTTTGTCATTGTAGCCATCTTTGATCATCACGCAGCTTTGCCATAATCCCAAAAATTACTGAATTTTGAGATCCTGGCCAACTATGAAGCACGAACATTTCTAAAACAATTTGTATTTGTGTTGGACACAAAACTTGCCCGACACTTTTCTTACATGTGTGTGACAAAAGAAATAAAAATAAAAAAAATTTGGACACACATATCAAACATATTTGATATATATGTTAGATATTAATATATTAGATACATATAAAATTAATTTCAAAATTCTTGAAAGTAATAAATACAATAATTTTTTTAATAAATGTATCAAAGAATAATAGAATAATAAAAAAATATTTTTTTTATTTTATTAATTATATTAACTACTTTAAATTATAATTTCATAAATATTATATCACATGCATATAATATATATATATATATATATATATATATATATATATATTTAAATTTTTTTACAAAATACTAATTATAATATAAAATAACATAATTATTATAAATTATAAGTTGAAGAAAAATTAATATTATTAAAAATATTTATCAAACTTATATCTTACAATTGTACCCGTGTCATACTTGTTTCTTAATTTTTTAAGAGTTCACATATCCCCGGATCCATGTCGTATCATATCTGTATTCTTGTATTCATATTCAATCAGCCTCTTCATGTACAGTTTCCTCTTTTTTCCTTCCTTTTCCCCTTCTGCCCTTTTATAAACTGGAAATGGACCTGCGGGTTTGATGGACTTTCATAATAAACGAAAAGGCGAAACAGGTTTTTTTTTATATTGTTATTCAAGTTAACAATTGTTTTCATTTCTATACTGTAATTAAATTATTTATTTTTAATTTTACTCCTAATTATACAATTCCACATATATTTCATTGAGAAAAACTCATTAGGACAATGACATGGTAGGTACACATTACAATTTTATTATTCAAATTTATCAACGTGACTAATTTTACTGAAAAAAATCAACTTGATAATAATCTTTCTGTTTACCTAACACTTCCTGCAGATATTACGTGCCAAACAAGTTAAAAAATAAGAAAAAAAACAAAGAAAAGCATTTGCCAAAGTTTGTATTGGTATCAAAATCTTAAGCAGCGTTAAAAAAAGAAAGTCAAACATTAAACCACCACGCAAATTCAAAAACACCTCAAATGCTCTTATACCAATCTAGAAAATGCCATGTATGCTTTCATTTTTGTGCATTCTAATTTGTGGAAGTAGAAGGAACTTGTTCGAAGCCCAGTATCATGATCTTAGCTCACCAAACAAACCAAGAAACTTATGTACGGAAAAAAGAAGATGAAATAGGCCTACCTTATGGTGAGTGATACTTGTTCTTTTCTAATAATGCCATTTTTTTTCTATTTTTTGCATGTATGCTAATACATCATTGCAGATTGGGTTTGTCTTTTTTATGGTTGATGAGGAACCAATTTGGTAAGGACCCCATTGACATAAACCTGAAACCTTCTTTTAAACTTAAAACTTCTCACTTTGGTTTAAGGTCAACCTATAAGTCGAGACTTCATCACGCTCTAAGACTAAGAGGCGCATCTCCACCAACAACACCTAGATAGGTACAACTGAGTAGGCACCACACCCTTGGGAGGTATACCTGCAAGAATGTCGTTCACCCCTAATTCTACCACTTCTGTCATCTAGCAACCTACAGTCTACAGCAGTACCCTGGGCATGCTCCTTTAGGATGCACTCCATGCCTTTTGACCAATTGGAACCCACAAGGAACCTATAAATACCCCTAATCTCTAAGGGCCCAGGTAATCCCTCTCTCCTCTTCCCCTTGACTTGCTCTTCAAGTTTTTCTCCTTACTTTCTCTACGAGTCCTGTATTGACTTTGACATTGGAATGCTAATGCTAGACATTAGCCTAGTACCCCCATAGCCATTTCTTATCTTGCAAGAGCCATCAAACACAATCCATCTGGAGACCAACCTTATCATTTGGCACCATCTTTGGGAACAGCACGTTGTGTACTCTTTCCCTTTCCTAGCGTTTCCTTCCTCTTTTCTTCTCTATTTCACTTGTAAGTCCCACTCTTGTAAGCTTTCATGCTTGTCATTATGGGCGAGGACTCTCCTTGTCTAAACCTTGTTGCACCCTCTCCATCAAGGACACTTAGCCCAACAACAAACGATCAAGCTACGACCTTCATAGGTCAATTCCATGCCATTTAAGACTAGCTCCATACCTTTGCATCAATTGTTGCAACCCCTAAGCGCGTTCGAGCCCAAAAACTTTCTTTTTCTCCTCCCTAAGATCCACGTCGACAATCTCTAGTAGCCTATGGCACCAACAAACTAGCAAGTCCGCCTCCAGTGGCTCAGATTCAAGAGTCTTTACTAGCAAAGGCCCCATAAATAACTCAAGAGGAAAGAGAGATGGCCATGCGGTTGAAGCACTTGATGCATTCAGGTGGCTTTGCTATAAAACAGGAAAAAGGTAAGCTCTTTATTGTCTGAGGATGCTTTCAACACTCACCTATTTAAATAGATCCAAGTGTCACCAATGCGAGATAAAATCAAGATCCTTAATTTGGACTCCTATGATGGTAGTACCAACACCGTGGATCATTGGAATAGATTCCGCTTAATGATGTCCCTTCAAGGTACATTGGAGGCTACACTGTGTAAAGTTTTCAGAACCGCCTTAGAGGGGCCGACTCAAAGGTGGTACACAAATATCCCTTCTTGCTCCATCTCCAGTTTAGAGTAGCTTTGTGGATAATTTGTAGACCGATTTACTCTGAACAAGATTCCAAAAAAAACCTGCAGCCTGCTTAATTGATTTCCAACAAAAAGGGATGAATCATTATAGGACTATATAACTTGCTTCAATATGGCAACCCTTAATGTGAGTGCACTCAAAGACGGCTTTGAGTTATTCACCTTTGTGTTTGACTTGTAACAAACCCAATTCACTTACTCTCTATTGAAGAAGCCACTTGTAAATCTCGAGGAAGTCACGTAATGAGCTGAGCGATTCATCCTAATGGACAATACGTTCAACTCTAAGAAGGATCTAGAGAAATGATAGTAAAAAGAGCTCGACTAGGAAGCCCTCCCCTATGCAATACAAGGATAAGAGCTACAGTAGAGCCCCGCCCCATAGCATACGAAAATGGAGAAATCGTAGCCCAGAGTTGAGAAATGATCAGTATGCCCCCCTAACCACCTTGAGAGCCAACATTCTTATGAAAATCAAAGACAAGCGCCTAGCCAGGTGGCCAACAACACTCAAGTCATCCCCGAAAAGATGGTACCCCTCCAAATACTACTAGTTTCACAATGATCAAGGGCACGACTGACCAGTGCATGCAGGTCAAAAACGAAATTGAGGAGCTAATCAAATGGGGAATTTTGTAAAAGTATGTTCAAAAAGATAGGTCAAGCAGTAGGTCAAAGAGAGGCCAAGCATGACAATAAGAGTCAAGAAAAAACCTTACCATCAAATAATAAACCAACTTAGAGCAACCCACCTCCAGCAAGACCTAGCAAGGAGGTGATCAATGTGATAGTGAGAGACCCTTTTGTGGGAGCAAGGATGAAAACTCATATGTCGTATGCATGGAGGATCCTAAATCTTCAAGGGAAGTAGCCTCACAAGGCTAAAAGCCCTCCAATCACCTTTACAAATAATAACCTCCAAGCAATGGAGCAGCTGTTTGTTGCCAGTAAAAGTCCCATTAGAAACAACAAGGCTTGGCTAGTAAACAGTGGATGCTCCAATCACATGACTCCAAATCTTACAGTCTTCAACAAGCTAGATCACTTAGTCATCTCCAATGTTAGAGTTGGCAATGGGCACCTCATACATACCAAAGGGAAAGGAACAACAACTATCCAAACACCATTAGGTCTTAGGATTTTGTTAGATGTCCTATATATGCCTGAAATTAATTAAAATCTCCTAAATGTGGGGCAACTCCTTGAGAAAAATTACTCCCTGCAATTCAAAGATAAAACATGTGTGATTCCTAATGTAAATGGAAGGGAGATATTCCTTATTCTTATGAAAGACAAAAACTTTCATTTGGATTTAAGGCAGATTGATTGCAAGGCTGTAATAGTCTTTATGAATGAGACAATATTATGACATAAGAGGATAGGGCATGTGCATCATGCCAGAATGCAGAATTTGTCCAAAAAAATAGCTTGTAGAAGGCATACCTTCCTTTGATGTGAAAATAATGATTTGTAAGGCATGCCAACAAGGTAAGCAACCTAAATTACCCTTCCAATCCAACTAAAAACAAAAAATAATAGTAAGGCAAAAAACAATAACAAGGTTGCAACTCTTTTATAGTGACATCTGTAGTTTAATGAGCCTAATATCCTTCGATGGAAGTAGGTACTTTATAACCTTCATTGATAACTCAATAAGGTTTTGTTGGATTTTCTTGTTGAAATAGAAGTAAAAAACAACAATATCATTCAAAGTGTTCAAAGCCTGGATAGAAAATCAATTAGACAACAAAATCAAATCTATAAGGATAGATAATAGGGCAGAGTATACATCAATTACATTAAGCCAAATATGCAAAGCAGCAGGTATATAGTAACAACTTTCTGCTCCTTACACACCCCAACAAAATCGGATGAGTGAGAGGAAAAATAGGTCCATAATGGATGTCTCTTGAAGCTTACTTCATGACAAAGGAATGCATAAAAGATTTTAGGAAGAGGTTATTACTATTACTGTCTATTTGCTAAATAGGCTTCCAACTAAGACTTTAGCAAACGTAACTCCCTATAAGACTTGGTTTAAGAAGAAACCCTCTTTTCATCATTTAAGAATTTTTGGCAGTATATGCTATTCACATGTACCTGAAAGTAAGAGAGACAAGCTGAATCTTAAAGCAGAGGCAAATATGTTTATTGGCTACACAAACACACCTTATAATTACAAGCTCTTCAATCCTTAAATAGACAAAATCTCCATCAGTAAAAATGTTAAGTTTGCAAAGGAAGAAAGTTGGAATTGGAAGGAAGCTAGTGCTGAAACCATCCTACCTTAATCCATCATTGTACAACAAATACCACAACAGGATACTGACTCCTAAGATAATGATACCAGCAAAAGGAATGAGGGCTTTGTTAGATGTTTATAAAAGGAGTGTTGTTGCTCAGTTGGAACCAACCAACTATAAAAAAGTTTTTAATGATCCAAATTGAAGGAAAGCAATGAAAGTAGAAATTAATGCCATTAAGAAGAATAAGACTTGGAATCTTGTTAAAAGGCTAAAGGATAAAAAAGTTATAAGAGTCAAATGGATTTTTAAAACAAAATTGAATCCAGATGACTCCTTAAATAGATTGAAAGTAAGGTTAGTGGCTAAAGGTTATGTGCAACAATATGACATTGACTATGCTGAAACTTTTACTCTAGTAGCCAAAATGGACACCATTAAGTTAATCCTAACTATAGTAGTGCAAAAAGGTTAGGTTGTCTATCAACTTGATATCAAATTAGCCTTTTTAAATGGTAAACTAGAGGAGGATATCTACATTGAGCAACTAGAAGGCTTCTAAAAGTAAGGGTAAGAAGACAAAGTCTATATACTAAAGAAAACTCTTTATGGTTTAAAATAAGCCCCAAGACCTTAGTACACAGAGATCAATGACTACCTACTAGGGTTGTCTTTCATTAAAAGCAAGAATGAGACTACCTTATTATTCAAGGAAGAAAAAAAATAGCTCTTGGTGGTCCTTTTCTATGTTAATGACTTGTTGATCCTTGAAAACAACTCTATGTTGGTGAATGCAAAGTGATAAAGCAATTTGAGATGATATATTTGGGTCTCATGACCTTTTTTCTAGGCCTACAAGTGCAGCAAACATCAAAAGGTATTTTTATGGCATAAAGTAGATATACAAAAGAAATTTTATAACAGTTTCAAATGACTAAATATAAGAGTTGCAGCACACCTGTCGTGGCAGGATTAAAGCTGATGACTAATGATGGTGCTACTAAAGTTGATCCAAGTTGATATAAAAGCTCAATTGGATGCTTGCTTTATTTGACTACATCAAGGCCAAACATCATGCAACCTATGAACTAGCTATCTAGGTACATGCATAAGCCAAGTGAACTCCATTACAAAGCTGCGAAAAAAGTTCTTAGATACATCAAAGGCACTATAGATTATAACATACTATTTAGGAAAATAGAAAAGTTTGAATTAATTGGATACATTGATAGTGATTGGAGTGGATGTAAAGATGATAAGAAGAGTACCTTAAGGTATGTCTTCACCTTAAGGCAAGGAGCTTTCTGTTGGAACTCAAAGAAACAGACTATGGTTGCACAATCAATTATAGAAGCTGAGCTTTTAACAGTTACAACAACAATAAACTAAGTTATATGACTAAGAAATATCTTGATAGACTTAAAGCAGACTCCATGTAAAGTTACACCAGTTATTTGTAACAACCAAGTAATAATAATCATCTCAAAGAATCCCATTTTACATGGAAAAACAAAGCATTTCCTGATCAAGACTCATTATGTCAGAGAAGTACAAGAGGAAAATGAAGTAGAACTCATATTCTGCAATTTAGAAAATCAGTTGGCAGATATAATGACCAAATCATTGCACAAAGGTAGATTCCAGGAGCTGAGAAACAAGCTTGGAATGCAACCCATCAGCCCCAAGGAGAAGTGATTGTGTTATTGGTGCTATTGGTTGCTAGGTTAAGCTGTTTCTATATTGTTTTAGCTGCTGTTGTTCAAAAGCAACATGTTTAAGTGGTGACCTGCAATTCTAGTAACTTTTGAATGTTAGTTAAGTTAGTTGTAAGGAGGAGACTGTTGAATAACTCCCTCCCAAAGGTTGGCTTCTTCAAGAAGCAAAATCAGTTCAAAGTTAGAAATTTGTAATTTGAATTTATCATTATTACTTTTGCTAATATAATCATTATGAATTCAAATTTAAAATGATAGAAGTACCTTATAAATAGTTTGTATGTATGAATAAAAAGGATCCCTTTGGCTCTAGACACTTACTACTTTCCAGTGTTTTTCTCTCAACTCTTTCACATTGATTCAAGCTTGTTACCTATGCAACTTATGCAACAAGCCATACCAAAAACAAAACTAGCAACACACACCAAAACCACCCTAAACCAAAGTCCCATAACACAAAATACTAGTTGGGTTGGAATACGAGTGTAGGTAGATATGTCATTACGAAAATCCTAACCTAACTGAGTTATAAAGTGATAACTTTAGAGATAGCCATAACCCAAGCCAACCTAACTTGGATAGATCTCATCATTAAATACCTTCAGACTGCGAAATTACCCTTGAGTAGGAGGTTTGACAGGTATAATAAAGGGCAACTCAATACACCTTCATCAATTATGAGCTATATAAAACATCTTTTAGCCTTCCATTTTTAAAGTGTCTTACAAAAAAGGAAGGAAATTATATGCTTAGACAGATACATAAGGGCATATGCAAAAACTACATTGGAAAGTGAATCATGGCTTCCAAAGCTCTAAAGCAAGACTTCTATTGGCACACAATGAAGGATGACTCATTTAAAATGGCACGAAAGTCTAATTACTACTAATAATTTTCAAACTTACCCCAATTAATTGCCATTTAGCTAACTCCTATCCCAGCCCTATGGTCATTTGCCTAGTGAGGATTAGACATGGTAGGGCCACTTTCTAAAGCTATAGGAAGAAGGAAATTCATAGTCATGGTAGTAGATTACTTCACCAAATGGTTAGAAGTCAAGCCTTTAACAATAATAATAAAAGCAAATATGAGAAAGTTTATTTGGAAATATATCATCTGTAGATTTGGCATTCCACAAACAATCATAACAAACAATGCAAAATAAATTGACAATGAAAAGTTTAAGAGCTTCTCTAGCGAATTAGGAGTTAATCTTAAGTTTACAGTTGTAAAACATACACAAACCAATAGACAATTCAAGGTCACCAACAAATCCATCCTTTAAGGCCTCAAAAAATGATTAGGAAAAGCCAAAGGTCAATGAGTGAACGAGCTATCTGAAGTTACATAGGCACATAACATCCTGCCAATAACAATAATAGGAGAAACCCTTTTTATACTAGCTTTTGAAACAAAGGCAATGATGTCAGCAAAAGTAAGTGATTCAAGCTTTTGCTTTAAGAATTTCTTGGAAAGTTTCAACAACCAAGAATTGAGCCTCGATTTGGACCTCATTGAAGAATTAAGGGACAAAGTGATTATGTGCACCATAGATTACCAACAAAAAATGGCATAACATCATAACAATCATGTAATAAAGCAACTATTCAAGGTAAGAGACCTAGTCTTACGAAAGTGGGAAGTAAGTAAGAGTGAGGAAGGAACTAGTAAATTGGCAACCAATTAGGAAAGTTCATACAAAGTGGCCAAAGTCATTCAACCTGAGAGCTACAAGCTAGATAAGTTAGAACTCCTATTGGTATGGAACTCTATTAGCTTAAACTTTTATTTCAATGAAGCTATGTATTTTGCTCTTTTTCACCTAGTGAAGTGTGTAACTAGTTAATGAAAGTTCCTTTTGCAAAGAATTCTCAAGACATAAGTATTAAAGGTTACTACTCTATTAATAAGTCACGAAGATAAAGAAAAGGCTGACAGCTTACTAATAAGCCATGAAGATAAGAAGGGTTGACATTTTACTAATAAGCTGCAAGCATCAAAGGATAACATTTTGCTAATAAGCCACAAAGATTAAAAAAAGGTTAGTATCCCACTAATAAGTTGCAAAAGTTAAAAGTTAGTGCTAACTATTATCAAGACTACAAAAAATACAAATACCTTACTTTTGATTATGTAATAGTAAACAATGTGAATAAAGGTTCATTTCACAAGAAGTACTATCAATTTAATACTAGATAATTAAAACTTAAAAACACTAATATGAATAGGGGATAACGCTAAATTTTGACTTTATAATAATTAAAGTAAACAACTTGATTACTAATTAACAAAATTTTAGTTCTAGGTTCATTTGCAATTATGACATTTAATGGTTTCAACTATCCATAATGTTATCTCAATTTGTTGGAACTATTAACCCTAAATAATAAACCTAAATCTCCTTTAAATATCTATTAAATAGAATAATCTCTTCATTCAAACTTTAACCATTTTATTCCTGAAACAAGTTTTCTAAAGTTATAAACTGACAATTTTAAGCATTAAGAAAATAGGTTAATTTAATCTACAATCACATAAGTTCAAATTGTTTAACTTGTGTTAAGTTATTCATAAGAATAAAGTGAAAACTTATTTATAATCTCTTATTGTTAATTGTTACTCAATGATTAGGAATAAAATAAATATGAGTCATAATCCTTAACTCTAGTAATAGACCATTATTTAATCAATTTAGTATACCTCAACAAATAAATTAAAATTATAATCATTCAACAATTTAATCAGAATAACTCAAAAAATTTCCAATAAAAATGGAAACAACAAAATAGAATAATCTATTCCATTAAAATATCAAATGTTTTGAAATCCCCTAAAACTCTTAAAAAATCCAAGCTACGCATACTTAAAAAAAAAAAATCATATTCTTACTAAAGCTATGCCTACCACCCACCTTTTGTGTTCATCTCTCCTTTTCTTTTTCTTTCCAATGCATTTAGTTTTGTCCAAAACAAAGGCCCAAAGCCCAAGTTATGAGATAAAAACCTAGACTGACTCAATCCAGCTTGTGACTAATCTTGTAAAGATTTCTCAACTAGTTTTAAACCATTAAACAATTGATTATGGCTTAATCGTCTTTGAAATAATTGTAATACTAAATGTGAAATTTAATTTAGACTTTTAAATCACTCGATTTTGATATTTAAAACTCAAGTTATGCCTATTTAAATAATTAGTAATTGGACAAGAATCCTACTCTAATTAGGATTTGGACTTTAGTATTTTACTCCATTTTTAAAGCAATATTTAAAGGTTCAAATGAACTTAAATTTATACTCTTAAACTCCATTTGAAAATTTTGAGATGTCTACCACAACTTCATTGAAACAACATTTCAAATCTAGAGCTTTAAATCAGTGAAAAACTTGGAATAGGTAACAGAAGTTAAAATGATGAAACGTTGAAATTTTTCCTACTAAAAGTACAAATTCGTAAAACTTTCCCCAAACATACCATTCAACTGAAATATTAAAAAATAACTAAATGAAAAAGAAAATAAATATAATAAATTCTCACTTATTAAATTCCACCACACTTAGTCTTTGTGCATCCTTAAGCAAAACAAAATCAACTCAGAAGAATAATAAACCACACACTAGTCATACCTTAAAACACTAGTGTAATGCACGAGCTAATTACGTTCAATTGTCAATCAACATATGCATGAGCTAATTACGTTCAATTGTTAATCAACATACTCATTTAACATAAAAATGCAATAATGTCAAATAAAATAACAACATACTAATCTTTCCTCCCTTTTATCCATAACTGCTCTCAATTAATTAATGCAAGCCTTATAACTAACATAATCAAGTCTTGTATAATTCATAAATAAACCATTCCTTTTTACTACTACAAACTAGATAGCAAAATTAGGGTGTCATATATTAAAGTAGAAAAGTAAAATCAATGTTCTTTCTTAAGATGTACCCAAAAATTAAGAAACATACATCAAGGTACTTTGCATACACATGTATAAGTTATCATTTGACATGAGTGTCAACACTTTTGGTGAAATATCCCCAATTACTAGGCAACTTCAACAATGGAGTAGAATTAAAATTTTTGCATTTTTTCCCTTTTTTTTAATTTTTTTAAAACCTTAGTTACTTAAATTTAAGTTTGTAACTAGCTTAAAATGAACAATTTCAAGACAAACCACACGCCACTTAATCATACTTCATTGCAAAATGCATATAACTTCTTAGGAATCATTATTTCAATTAAGTATTGAAAGTCAAGCACATATACTATTATTTTACAAAATATTGCTAACATCCTAAGCCAAGTAGTATATCATAAAAATAATTTAATTTTATACTTATGCATCATATAGCATTCGAAAGTATAACTAATATATGATCACTATTTCCAAAAACTTACAGAAAATTAAAAAAAAAATTATACTTAAACCTCTCCCTCATGTTTCAAACTTACATTGTCCTCTATGTAAGGCCTGATGTAATAGAAATTTATTTAAAATATAAATAAAAAAAGAGGGTACAAACATCAAATATGAATTATACTTAAGTTCCCTCCCAAGTAATGTTTTTGTTTAATGTTATTAACCTGACAATATATTTCCTTAGTTAACATAAATAGGATCCTCCAACTCCATCACCTCAACATTATGCACCTAAAAACCTCCATAAAAAGGTTTAAGCCTATGACCATTTACCTTGAACACCTTATTCATCTATAAACTCTTTATCTTAATTGTTCTATGACCAAAAACATTATTAATAACAAAAGGACCAATCTCAACTTACTTGGAAATAGTTTAAGCCTTAAATGGTCAAATATGAATTATACTTGAGTTGCCTCCAAGCAACACCTTTGTTTAATATTATTAGCTCAATAATATGTTTCCTTAGTTAACATAGATAGGATCCTCCAACTCCATCACCTCAACATTATGCATCTGAAAACCTTCATAAAAAGGTTTGACCTCATGACCATTCACCTTGAACACCTTTTTCATCTATAAACTCCTTATCTTAATTATACCACGAACAAAAACATTATTAATGACAAAAGTACCAACCCACCAAGATCTTAACATACTTGGAAATAGTTTAAACCTTGAATGGTCAAATATGAATTATACTTGAGTTGTCTCCCAAGCAACACCTTTCTTTAATGTTATTAGCTCAACAATATGTTTCCTTAATTAACATAGATAGGGTCTTCCAACTCCATCACCTTAACATTATACACCTGAAAACCCTTATAAAAAGGTTTAAACTTATGACCATTCACCTTGAACACCTTTTTCATCTATAAACTCTTTATCTTAAATGTACCATAACCAAAAACATTATTAATAACAAAAGGACCAACCCACCAAGATCTCAACTTACTTGGAAACAGTTTAAACTTTGAATGGTAGAAAAAGGCTTTTTATCCAATGATAAAGTTCTTCCTTGAAATCCTTTGATTTGAAAAGCCTTTATTTTTTGTTTGTAAAGTTTAAAGCTCTCATATCCATTGTTTCTTACCTCTTCAAACTCTTGTAATTACAACTTCCTTGTTCATGCACTTTATCCATCTTTATGTTGTATTGGTTGAATAACTAATAAACTTTATGTTCTAATTTCATTGAAAGATAACATGACTTACCGTAGACTAACTAGTAGGGCAACATTCCTATAGGCATTTTGTATGTTGTCTTATAGGCCAACAATACATCATTAAGCTACAAACTCTAATCCCTTTGATTTTGATTAATTGTCTTCTTAAAGATGGATTTGACCTCTTTGTTTAACATTTCAACTTAAGCACTTATCTAGGGGTGGTAGGCTATGACAATCTTATACTTGACTTGATACCATTATAGAAATGTCTTTACTATCTTATTGCAAAAATGGGCACCTCTATCATTGACCATAACCTTTGATGTCTTAAACCATGCAAAAATGTTAGTTTTCACAAAATCTACAACAACCTTAAAATCATCAGCCTTGGTTGCTTTAACTTCCACTTATTTTGAAACATAATCAATAGTTAAAATAATATAAATATTACTAAAAGGAACTAGGAATGGTCCTATGAAATCAATATTTCAAACATAAAAAATCTCGACAATTAGAATAGGAGTTTATGGCATTTGGTCTTTATGAGAAATATTACCTTCCCATTAGTAATTCTCACAAGACCTATAAAACACATAAGTATCCTTAAATAAAGTTGGCCAATAGAGTTCACAATTTAAAATCTTATAAGCTTTTCTCTTAGGTCTGAAATGATTCTCACAAGTATAAGAATGGCAAAAAGTTAGGATAGAAAAAAATTCACTTTCAAGCACACACCTTTTTATTACTTAATTAGTGCAAAACCACTATAAATGTAGGTCATCTTGCACATAATATTTTGCATCATGATTAAGCTTAACCTTTTGAGTTTTAGAAAAGTTACTAGGTAATTCTTTACCAACTAAGTAATTAACAATATGTATATACAAGGGTAATGCCTTATCAATAAAAAATAATTGCTCATTAAGAAAGGATTCTTGCAAAGGCAACATATCCTCCTTACACACTAATTTGCTCAAACAATTTGCCACTGAGTTTTTTACACCTCTCTTATCTTTAATCTCTAAAGTAAACTCCTATAATAATAAAATTCATCTAATAAGCCATGGCTTTGCCTCCTTCTAAGAAAACAAATACTTGAGAGTAATATGATTAGAATAAATTATCACTTTAGTAGCAAACAAATAAAACTAAAATTTTTCTTAAGTAAAAACAACATATAAAGTTCCACCTTTTTATTACTTAATTGGCACAAAATCTCTATAAATGTCGATTATCCACACATAATATTTTGCATCATAATTTAGCTTATCCTTTTGAGCTTTAAAAAAGTTATTAGGCAATTCCTTATCAACTAAGTAATTAACAATATGCGCATTCAAGGGTAATGCCTTATCAACAAAAAAATAGTTGCTTATCAAAAAAAGATTCTTGCAAAGGTAGCACATCCTCTTTACACACTAATTTGCTTAAATGATCTTCCATAGAGTTTTTTACTCATCTCTTATCTCTAATCTCCAAATTATAATTCCTATAATAATAAAATTCATTTAATAAGTTGTGGTCATTTTAGTTTGATAAGGAATGTAAGGATACATTTGATAAGTTGAAGAAGCTCTTAACCTCAACATTAATAATACAACTACTAAATTGGGAGTTGTCATTTAAGATTATGTGCCATGTAAACAGTTATGCTATGTGAGCTGTTTTGGGACAAAAAGTTAGCAAGGCCACTTATGTCATTTACTATGCCTTGAGAACTTTGAATGCAACCTAAATCAATTATTCCATGACTAAAACCAAACTTTTATATGTTGTTTTGACTTCAAAAAAATTATGGTTTTATTTGCTCGATGCTAAAATGATAATTTATTATGATCATATGCTCATTATCATTTTAGCATCAAGCAAATAAAACCAAAATTTTTCTAAAGTCAAATAATGAATATATGATCATAATAAATTATCATTTTAGCACCAAGCAAATAAAACCAAAATTTTTCTAAAGTCAAAACAACATATAAAAGTTTGGTTTTAGTCATAGAATAATGGATTTGGGTTGCATTTAAAGTTCTCAAGGTATAATAAATGGCATGAGTGGCCTTGCTAACATTTTGTCCCAAAACATCTCATATAGCATTGTTACTTACATGGCACATAATCTTGAATGGCAACTCCTAATTTAGCAGTTATATTATCGGTGTTAAGGTTAAGAGTTTTTTTAACTTATCAAATGCATCCTTACATTCCTTATTAAACTAAAATGACACATCCTTTTGCAATAGCTTACACAAGGACAACGCTATCTTTGAAAAATTCTTGATAAATCTATGATAGAAACTTACATGGTTAAGAAAAGATTGAATCTCCTACACTTTTGTAGGGTAAGAAAAAGTAGAAATAATATCTATCTTAGACTTGTCTACCCATATTTCCCTAATTGAAATAACATGCCTAAAACTATACCTTGCTTTACCATGAAATGACACTTCTCCTAATTTAGAACCAGAGTAGTTTCTAAACACCTCTTTAAAATTAGTATAAGGTTATCCAAACATTTATCAAAAGAATCATCACAAACAGTAAGTCGTCCATAAATGCCTTTATGATATTCTCTATATAATCAAAAAATATACTAACCACACACCTTTGAAATATGGTTAAAGTGTTGTAAAGTCCAGATGGCATTTATCGATAAGCAACCATATCAAATCAGCATGTGAAAGACATCTTCTCTTGATCTTCTGATGCAATCATAATCTGATTATAACCTAGAAAACCATTGAGAAAATAATAATGAGTATAATCAACTAATCTTTCTAACATTTAATCAATAAAAGGAAGGGGGAAATGATCTTTATGAGTGGTAGAATTGTCCAACCAATCACAATTCTATACTTAGCACATGAATCAGCTTGTCTTCTTATGTGTGCATTAGATCCCTTGCAATAATAATTGGCAATGTGTCATCCTCTCCCAAATACATATACTTCAAATGAACTATTAATAGTTTCAATTCTAACACAACAACTAGCAAAATAAAAGGTAAATGTTTCTAATGAGAAACAAGTAATTGCACAAAAGAAATTGTATACCTATTTAGAGTCACAGATAACAAATGTAATTCAACCATAGTTTTCTTCAAATCCTCATCTAGCTTAACTTTTCCTTCAGTTTGTAACTCAAGATGTTTGATGATTACCACCTCCAACTCTTTTTTGCTTGTCAACTTAAAACTTTCTGCACTGAAGAATTAATAACATTTATGACATAAACTAAGTGGACATCATAAGGGTACCTTATAGCCTCATAAATATTGAACAAAAATTGTTCACCATCAAACTCCATCATCAAGGTACACTCATGCACATCAATCCTTGCCTTAGTTGTCTTTAAGAACAACCTCCCTAACAAAATAAGTGTAAGGTTAGGAGAAGCATTGTCATCCATATCGACTATGAAGAAGTCAAGTGGAAACATTAGCTCTTTCACCTATACTAACACATCCTCAACTACCCCCTTAAGGTAAGCATTAGTATGGTCAACCGATTGTATAATAACATAGTATTTTTTAGAGGTCTTAAACTTAAAAAAGCATAAATAGATCATGACATCACATTCATAGAAACTTCTAAATCTAACATAACCCTTTTAAATCTGATATAACCTATTTTACACATCTTAGGGTACATAATTAGATCTTTACACTTAAGGGCAAGCTTTCATTGGAGAACTATGAATACATTCTCCCTTACTTTCATCTTTTCATCATCTCTTAATCTCTACTTATTAATGCATAATTCCTTAAGAAATTTTGGATACTTTGGTACTTACTTGATTACATCTAATAATGATATGTTTACCTATATCTTGAGTTTATTGGAACTTTATCTACTTCTTTTGATATGCATTTTGAACTAATTGACTATTTCTTCCATAGCTCAAGTTGGGGTGATCTCTCTACCTTGGATTGTATATATTATAATAAGGGTTATACCTTTTTTGGCTACATTGGAAATCCTTTTACATGGTTGCTCTAAAATCCACCATTAGTGTATGAGACATTTAAGTAGAAAAGTGGATGTGAGTCTAAGTATTGATTCGACAAGGAGGAAACTTAATTACTAAATTATGTAAATTTTTTATATTATCTAAATAAATCAAATGAAGAGAGAGTTATCTAAACAACATAAATTGAAATTAATGATCAAGGTTTCTAGAACTCAAATTTCATCAACTAAATACCAATAACAAAGTTAACATCGGGTTATAATTAAAACTTGTTAACAATAATGATTAAATTCTCTAAGGTAAATGATAATCTCTTTCAAGACTCAACAATTATACTTATATTAATCCTATATCTACTTTTGTGATAATATAAACTAACACAAGTTCATTAAGATTTGTGGAATTCTTAACAACAATCATAAATATGTTTATTTATTTTTAAACTATACAACCTAGGTTTAATACTTTTACAAACTAGTATTAAACTTCCACTTTTGCTCCATCATTAATACCTTAAACATGTAAATAATGACCAATTACTAACACGAATGAAAATCATAAGCATCAAAATGAATTAATTAGGAACATTTAAAATGATTATAATATCAATTTGTTGATAAAATTAAATGACTACATCCTTACCTTGGAATAAAAGATCTAGTCACTCGTGTTCATCAAAATACACAAATAAACAACTAAAAGTTGACAAAACATCCTAAAAATAAATTAATAAATAGTGAGCAAAAAAAAAAAGAAAGTAAAAAGGCTAGAAGTCTTTAAGTCTTGCATGTTCGTCTCTCATTTTTGTTGCTTCTGAGTCCTCTATATGTTATTTTGTCCTCTCTTTCTTCTCCACTTGGAACCCCCCCACCTTTATGATGTTTTCCCTTTAAACTATATATAGTTCTCAAAATCCTAAATTGGCTAGTAAATATGCCCCACAAAATCAATCTAGTCCTTATCTTTTAGGACTTTTAATTTTATGTTAATAAATGTTTAAATGCACACTATTGACATTTAGCAAATTTTTTGAATATCAAAATGACAGAATTTTGAATTGGGCTCTCTATGAAAGTTATAGTCTTATACCTTAACTTTCCTAAAAGATAGAGAATGTCCTAAATCAAGGTCCATAGCTCTAGTTATGACCCAAAAACCAAATAGTGTCCAAGCTACCAAAATAAGAATTCTTACCTAAATATGAGATGTTTTTTAGTCTAAATCCTTTATCTCCTTAAAATCATTTAAAGCCCAATTTGCTACTTAAACCTATAAAATAACAAAATAACAAAACTAGATAAATGTAATTAAAACCCAAAATATTAAAACTAATTAATCTAAGGGCAAAGAAAAACATGTGAATTGTGATATAAAATGTGTGAAATAATTTTACACATCACTACAATATTCACTTACTCCTTTCAAAGAACTAGGCACATGTTAGGTGCATGTCTTATTGTTAAACATATGCTATATGTCTTAACTTATTGCATATTTCCCGTAACCATCTATCGAATAATAGAGGCAAGATCAAAAATATGTTGATGAAGAGTAAATGTATTTACCTCATTCACTCTTTTGATTGGGCATCTTGTTTCATCCCAAACTAGTAGGAGTTTGTTTTAGATTAGAGATTAAATTCCTTACAACATTTGGTATCTTGTCCACTAAAGCTCCTTTACTTGTTGCATTTATCATGTTCCTGTCCATAGGAAGTATGTTTTTATAAAAATATTAAATCAATAACTAATCACTTATTTTGTGGTATGGACAGCTTACACACAACATCTTGAATCTTTCCCAATACCCATAAAGGGTCTCTCAATTCTATTGGCAAATACTACAAATTTCCTTTCTTATGTTTGTAGCCTTAGAAGTAAGAAAATATCTCCCTAAAAACTACCTCTTCATCTCGTTTCATGTTGTGATTAACCCTAATGGTAGATAGTAAAGCTAATCCTTGGCATCATTAGCCAAGAAGAATGGGAAAGCTCTTAGCTTTATCTGCTCCTTTTTCACTCCTGCTGGCTTTATGCTTAAATCTACAACATGGAATTCCTTCAAATGCTTGTTAGGATCCTTTTTTATACGACCATGACAAGTGGGCAACAAATGTATCAATCTTGATTTAAGCTTAAAAGATACATCTAACTCAAGATATTGTATATATAAAATTTGTAAATGAAAGTTAGAAGCAACAAGCTTTTTCAAAGTCCTATTATTTGTAGCCATGTGCTTAAACCCAAAATCACTAAATGGACTCCTAAATACTAAATCAAGGACTATGTTGGTGCTAAGTAAGGTAACCATAATTTGCTCTTGGTTCTGTTAAGCCTCTCTCCTCAACCTATGTAAGGTTCTTTCAATTTCTAAATCAATATTTAGTTTAAAGTGAGATGATTGAGTCATAAATCATAAATAAATGCAAAACAAAGAAGATACATGCAAAAATATCTAAGGAAAAATAGAAATCTATAACCAAACAACATAAAAAATTTGCAAAAATCCTATCAAACAATGTTTTTAAGGCTCGAGAAGGTGAGGCCAATGGCATTACCATTGGTTCTGATAAGAATGATGTTTCGCTTGAAACCGTATAAACTCGTCACCTAATTCAACCAAAATTTCCTTCAAGAGTAGTTCCACCACAACTTAAAGCACCAAAGACACTTAAAAAACAC
The DNA here is from genome assembly GCA_020883675.1 of Bruguiera gymnorhiza. NCBI lineage: Eukaryota > Viridiplantae > Streptophyta > Magnoliopsida > Malpighiales > Rhizophoraceae > Bruguiera > Bruguiera gymnorhiza. Next base: position 4,167,868 of record JAIRCJ010001050.1, read on the forward strand.
ACAACTTCACATACAAAAGGAGTTATATTCACTATAATTAACTTAACAAAACTATAAAGAAAAAAAATGCAAAAAAAAAATTGATAGAAAACACTCCTTGCCAATAGCACCAAATTTTTGCTAGCTATCATTGGTGCTCCAAAAATATAAATACCTTACTCTTAATCACACAATGATAAATAAGGTGAATAAGGGTCAATCCCACAAGAAGTATTAACAATTCAATGTTAGATAATTAAAACCTAATGACACTAATATGAATGAGAGGGCAATGTTGAATTTTGACTTTATAACAATTAAAGTAAACAATATGATTAAACAAAACAACTTATAGAAATACCAATTAATGAAATTGCAGTTCTAGGTCAATTCACAACTATGATATTTGACATTTTTGATTATCCATAATGTTGTATCAATTCTATTGGAACTATTAACTCTAAATAACAACAAAATCTATTACCTGAATTCTCTCCTAGATATTTACTAAGCAAAACCAACTCTTTATTTAGACTTTAACCATTTTATCCCTAGAACAAGTTCTCTAGAATTATAAACTAACAGCCTTAAGAATCAAGAAAATTAGGTTAATTCATGCAACAATCACACATGCTTGAATTATTTAACTTGTGTTGAGTGATTCATAACAATAAAATGAACACTGACCCATAATCCCTTATTGTTAATTACTACTTAGTGGTTATGAATAGGATAAATACAAGTTATAATCCCAAACTCTAGTAATTGACTATTGTTTAATCAATTTAGTAAGTCTAAATGAATAAATTAAAACAATAATCACTCAACAATTTAATCAAAATAACTCAAACAATTTCAATAGAAAAGAAAATAACATAATAGAATAATCTATTCCATTAAAATATCAAATGCTTTGAAATTCCTTAAAACTATTAAAAAAATCCTAGCTTCATATACTTAAAAAAAAAAAAAAACTAAATTCTCACTAAACTTATGTCTCCCACCCTCCTTACATCTTTATTGCTCATCTTCTTTTGCTTTCTAATGCATCTAGTCTTTCCCAAAAGCCCAAGTTATAAGCCAAAACTAAGACTAACTCAATCTAACTTATGATAGATTCTACAAAAACTTCTTAGTTATTTTTGAACCATTAAATAATTGATTTGGGTTTGAATATCTTCATAACAATTCTAGGCCTAAATATGAAATTTAATTTAGTCTTTCAAATCACCCAATTTCTATGTTTAAAGCTCAAATTATTCCTATTTAAATACTTAGTGATTGGACAGAAATCCTGCTTCAATCACAAATTGAACTTTAGTTTTTCACCTTGTCTTTGAAGCAATGTTTTAAGGCCCAAACGAACTTGGATTTATACTCATGACCCATTTTGGAAAACTTAAGATGTCTAGTACAATTTCGCTTAAAGCAACTTTTCTAATTTTGATATTTAGGTCAATAAAAACTTGAAATAAGTGAAAAAGGTCAGAATGAAGAAATACTAGAATTTTGCCTACTAAAAATACAAATTCTCAAAACTTCCCTGAAACATACCTAAATCAATATGTACTAATTAGCTTAAATAGGTATAAAACTTATTAAAAACAACTAAATGCAAAAGGGAATAAATATAATAAATTCTCACTCATTAATTAGCATCCTACTAATAAATCATGAATATAAAAAAGGTTGGCACTCCATTAATAAGTAACAAGCATCAAAAGACTAACACTTTACTAATAAGTAATAAAGATAAAAAGTGTTGGCATCCCATTAATAAGCTACCAATGTTAAAAGTGAGTACCCTACTAATAAATCATAAAGATAAAAAGGACCAACATCCCATTAACAAGCTATGAGTGTATAGGGCTAGCATTTTGCTAAGAATTAGTGTCTCACAAATGAGCTACCAGCTTAACCAGCTTAACTAAGTCGCCACCCTAATGAGTTGTTAATATCAAAGTAACTTAAAAGTAACTTAAAGCAATAGGGCTCAACAAGCCCGAGCAAATGCCATAAAGTGCTATCTTTAGTTAAAAATGTAAGAATTACTTGGTCACCATTAAAAAGAAAAAAAGATAAAAAAATGATGATGTAATCAAATGATGAATATATTTCATCATTTTTTTCTATCTTTTTTTATATATAGTTAAACATGCAAGTTGCATCTAATTTGCAAAACAAGAAAGAAAGATGCAAATCATAATTAGAGGTGCATAACAGGAAACATGGTAATAAATAACCACATAAAGAATGAATCGTACAAAGCCAAAAGCTAAAAGAACAAGGAAAATGTTCATATTTATTAATAAAAGCCTTACAAGTATGCAACTCTTCTTGGTCACCTAGTGAAAAAAGTTGGTTAAAAAAATAAAGAAGAGAGAAGGAAAGTAAGATAGGCAGTGCTACAAGTAGCCTTCTTGACATCGAGAGCACATCACTAACCCACATGAAATGAGAGTGAGTAGTAGAAGGATAATGAAACATGAAGAAACACTTCTACCCTGCCTCCCTAAAAAAAAAAAAAAAAAAAAAAGAATCTTAAAACAACATGCCAAAACCACCTAATCCTATGACTCTAAGTAGAGAGTTAGGCCTTTAAGAGAATTCTAACACAACGATCCTGGGCTAATGCCACCACACCCAGTACTAAAGCCATACCCACCTTGCAACATCCTGTACAAGCCTACCAACCCAACTAGTTCATCAAGCTTTCATAAAAGCAAGGCAAGCAAGCTAATCTAGGGACCTTTTTTCTTAACAAACCTATGCGTGATAGGCCATGTTTCTTGACACTATACCATTAAATTCACTTAAGAATAAAGAGCCATGAGATATGTGAATGGTCTTAATGTTAAAAAACAAATTACCTTATTCACACCAGAAAAAATAAAGAAGAATTTTACTGTCACTCTCTAAGCTTTCAATCATTTGTTAAGGAATAGGGAAGCGCGAAGATCTTCTCTCAATATAAAAATAAAGATAACTAGTTAGGTTGTAACATGGATTATATCAATAGTAATTCACATTAAAGGTGGTTCAACTCCCCTTGTCAAATGATGTCTAGTTGTATTCCCCTAAACATTTGCCTTTACAATAGGATCATGCACCAAAAATAAACAAAAGTGTGTGATGACAATAGATGTCATTATTACAGTCAATGTTCATAGAGCCAAAATCTCTTTTGAAAATTAAATGGCCATAAATGATAAAGCAAACCTTAACATCAAGTACAAAAGAGGCATTCACAAAAGCAAAATAATAACACAAAATAGCCTATCATGCAAGCTAGCAAAACAAAAACAATGTTTGAAAATGACTAAACCAAAAGGGGAGGTCCACAAGTCATAGCTTAAGTGGAAAGGGGTTGCTTCTTTAGGTTAAAAGGGTTTGAGTTGGTATAAAAGCTTGTAACCATTTTATGAACAAGTAGCAAAAAGTCTTCAGCAAAGTTCAAGTGCCCCAAGTAGGGTAAAGTCAACCTAACATCTTTAATAATAGGAAAGCACTTAGCCAAAGTCTTATATACTTGACAATACCATACATTAATGTGAATATCAGCTTGCTTGTTGGTCTCTGAAAATAAGATGAACCCTTTTAATCTTGCTCCAACCTTTGCATCATTTCTTTCTTGCATCTCATAACCCCTTTTAAGTCAGCCTTCATACAAGTGAACTCCACCCCAAACTTAGCCTTTTAGGCAAATTACTTGAAGGACTAGCACTAATAAGTAGCCCTCTCCATACTTAATTGTTTCTCTAACTCCATGGTGTGGATTTTTATGGCAAACACTTAAATGTATTACTCAAATAACAACTTATGAGCTCCCTTTAATTGGGCTTCAAATTTTACAATTACAACCTCAAGTTGGCTATTAGCCTTAACCAAGTCCATAACTTAGTTGTTAAGTTTAGTATGGGCTCTTTGAATTGTGTCTCTCTCTTCCCACAACTACCTCAAGTCACCTAGCTACTCATCAATTATTCCCAAATTGCCCACCACATTCTTCAAGTTAGCAATTACGAAAGCTAAATTAGTCACCAACCTTCCTATTAGAACACCATGAACTTAGTGTTTATCTTCCTTCTCTAAATCAAAAACTTGAATAGGTTACTTCCCCTTGTCTTGGTGAGTAAGGAGCATAAAGGGGAGTTAGGGATCGTGATCCTTTAACTAGTCAACATTGACTTTGATCTCTATGCTTAGGATGACCCCTTAAGAGACAAGCTAAGTGTTAGGTTAGACAAATGGTTCCTTAGCTATTGAAAGATGGAAATCAACTTATGGTGCCTCCTTAAAAGGTACCTAATCACATTTTACTCATAAGTATTTTACAGGCCCCTTTAGATCAATCCCACTAAAACTTTGAAAATCAATCTGTAACCCTAAGTAGGATGGCTGCTCCCTCCCAATTCATGCTTGCTTAGCAAAGGGTTCTAAAATAATCCTTGCAATAAGATGCTTCAGTGTAATTGCTTTAGAGCCTAATAAGCCACAAAGTGTCATAGCTTATAGGCTAACTTGCTTTACTGAGTTAAACACGTCACCTTTCTCAAGAGCCAATCCTTGATATGCCATATTTGTAATGAAGAAAAAATGGCAATAATTAACAACACTTGATCATAAAAAACAATGATAAGTCTATACCTTATGAAGAAAATAGGGCATCTCCATCAACTTGTGGTTGCTCCTACACCACAACCAAGTTAATATCGGCCAACCACACGGAAAAAGTCTCTTGACAATGCTAGTCCAACCTATGACAAATTCTCCAAAATTTTTAAATCATTAAACAATTAATCTAAGTCTAAGTCTCTTTATAACAATTGTATGCTTGAATGTTTACTTTAATTTAGGCTTTTGAGTCACCTTACTTGGACATTTGAAACTCATGTTATGCCTATTTAAGTACTTAGTACTCAGATAGGAATCCTACTCCAATTAGGACTCCTTCTCTAATTAAGACTAGATTTCAATTTTTTGCCTTTTCTTTAGAGTAATGTCTCAAGGCCCAAATGAACTCAGATTTGGACTCATAACCCCAATCTGTAAAATTTAAGATGTTAACTTTAACTTCACTAAAAACTACTTTTCCAATCTAAATCATTGAGTCATTAAAAAACCTTAAATAAGTAACAAAAGTCAAAACAATAAAATGCTAGAATTTTTTCTACTAAAAGCATATATTCTCAAAACTTCTTGGAAACATACTTTAGTTACAAAACATATTTTAATTAGCTTAAATAGGCATAAAACTCATTGAAAACAACTAAATATAAAAGGAAATAAATATAATAAATTCTCAATCATTAAATTTCCCTACACTTAGCTTTTACGCATCCTTGAGCAAAACAAAGTTAACTCAAAAGAATATTAAACCACACACTAGTTATACCTCAAAACACTAGCACAATGCACAAGTTTATTATGTTCAATTCTTAATTAACATATGCACTTAACTTAAAAATGCAACAATATTGAACAAAATAATGGCAAACATACTTATCTCTCTTTTTTTTAATCAATAATTGCCCTCAATTAGGTAATGCAAGTCTCATAACTAACTTAACTAAGTCATGTATAGATTACCTATTGACCAATTCTCCTTATTACTACAAACTAGGTAGCAAACTAAGGTGTCCCTTATTATAGCAAAAAAGTGAACTAAAGAACAAATATTCTTCCTTAAGGCATACCCAAACTTGGGAAACCTATATCAAGATGCTTTGCATACTCATGTTTAAGTCACCATTTGATGTGAGTGTCAACACTTTTGGTGAAATACTCCCAATTACTAGGCAACTTTAACAATGGATTAAAATTCAACTTTGCCTTTTTTTTTTTTTTATAAAACCCTATTTACTTAAACCCAAATTTAAGAGTAGATTAAGAAGAACAATTGCAGGGCAAACCACACACTTCTCAACAAAGTTTTGTCACAAAACTCATATAATTTCTTAAAAGGCATTATTTCAATTAAGTATTGAGAAGTCAAGCACACTTACCCCTATTTTACAAGACATTGCTAACATCTTAAGTTAGACAATATATCATAAAAATAACTTAATTTCATTCTTATGCAACACAAAGCATTGTAAAGTATAACCAATGTATGATTGCTATTACACTAAAAAAAATCCTACCTTAACTTATGCCTTATACATAAAACTTAAAATTTCCCTAATATAAGACCAAATATAATAGAAAGTTATTTGAAATATAGATAAAAAGAAAGAGCAAAGAAATCGAATCTGATTTATTCTTAGATTATCTCTTAAATAACACCTTTGTTTAATGTCATTAGCCCAATAACATGCTTCTCTACATAGATTAGATCTTCCAACTCTATTATCTCAACATTTTACACTTGAAAACTTTCATGAAAAAGTTTAAGCCTATAACCATTCACCTTAAACACCTTGTCTATCTTTAAACTCTTTATCTCACCTACACCAAGATTAAAAACATTAGTAATAACAAAAAAAATTGACCCACTGAAAGCACAACTTACCTAGAAATAGTTTAAGCCTTGAATGGTATAGAAGGACTTTCTATCTAACAATAAAGTTCTTCCTCAAAATCTTTTGATCATGAAAGGCCTTTCTTTTCTCTTTGTAGATTCTAGTGCTCTTATATGCATCATTTCTTATCTCTTCAAACTATTGTAATGGCAACTTCCTTTATTCACCACCTCATCCATCTTCATGTTGCTTTGTTTGATTGCCTAATAAGTTCTATGTTATAACTCCATTAGAAGGTGGCTTGGCTTATTGTAGACTAACCAATAAGACGACATTCCTATGGGCTCTTTGTATGTTGTCCTATAAGCTCACAATACATCATTTAGCTACAAAATCTAGTTCTTTAGTTTTAGTTTAATTTTTTTTTTAAGGATGGATTTGATCTCTCTATTAGACACTTCAATTTGACCACTTCTTTGGGGAGGGTAGGTTGTATCAATTTTATATGTGACTTGATACCTTCTGAGTAATGCTTCTATCGTCTTATTGTAGAAATAGGTATCTTTATCACTAATCATAGCTTTTGGTGTCCAAAACCTTGTAAAAATGTTAATTTTCACAAAATTTACAACTTTAGAGTCATCAATCTTCTTTAACTCCTCACCTTGCTCAACCTTTCTTTTTTTTTTTTTTTTCTAACTCAAGATGTTTGATAATGAGCACCTCTAACTCTTCTTTGCTTGTCAACTCAAAACTTCTTGTACTAAAAAATCAATAACATTAATGACATAAATTAAGTGTACATCTCTAAGGTACCTCATATCATAATAAATATTAAACCAAATTTGTTCACCATTAAACTCCATTGTCAAGATACCATCATACACATCAATCTTTATCTTAGTTGTCTTTAAGAATGGCCTCCCTAATACAATAGGTGCAGGGTTAGGAGAAGCATCATCATCCATATCAACTATATAAAAGTTAGTTGGAAACACTAGCTCATTCACTTGCACTAATACATCTTTAACTACCTTCTCAATGTAAGTATTAGTATGATCAATTAATTGTATAATGACACCAATATTTTTCAATGGTCTTAGATTTAAAGAAGTATAAATAAATTATGACATCACTTTGATAAAAACTCCTAAATCTAACATAGCTCTTCCAAATCTAATATGACCTTTTTTACAGAGGGTAATGCACATACTTAGATCTTTACATTTAAAGGGAAGCTTTCATTTGAGAATTACTAATATATTCTCCCCCATTATCTTGCAAAATGACTCAAGGATTTTTCTCTCCTACTCCTTCTTAGATTTTGTCCATTCAGTTAGAAAAAGAAAGGAGTTAGCTTAGATTTGAATGGAAGGGTTAGGAATTACCTTAGATGGAGAAATCTCTACCTCTTTCTCAATTTCCTCCTTCATGGTTATAATAGATGTTTTTTTTATGTGGTTATTCCATCTCTTAACCACTTTTCAATGATATGGCACTCGTATTCTCTTTTGAATTTACTAGGGTTTGAGAAGGTAATTTTCCTAAATCTTAAACGTCTAATATGCCCACTATGGTAGCTAGTTGACTCACTTGATTCTCCAAATTTTGTATACTTGCCTTTGTCTATTATTGGAATTATTGAGTGTGAGTCAAGAAAGTTTTGAACATATCTTATGATGACAACCCTAAACTAGACAGAGTTGCTTGTTTAAGTTGATATGGCTATTAAGTTTACTGAAATCATGTCTGTTTATTTTGATATGCATTATACATTGGTTGCCTATTTCCTCCATATCTTAAATTAAGGTAATCCTTCCATCTTGGATTATATGTATTAAAATAAAGATCATACTTTCTTGGTTTCCCTAGTAATCCTCATACAGCATCCATTTACTCCTCTTAAAGAATTGGGCACAAATCCTTTGGATGTTCCATTGTTAAACATATATCACACACCTTAACTAGTTACATGTTTCCTATATCCATCTATCAAACAATAAAGACAAGATCAAAAATCTACTTTTGAAGAAAAGATGTATTTACCTCGTTCATTTTTTTATTAGGGTATCTTGTCTCATCCAAACTATTAAGAGTTTGATGTCATATTGAAGATCAAATTCCTTGCAACATCCAATGTCTTGTCCACTAAAGCTCCTCCACTTGCTACATTTATCATATTCATATTTATAAGGAGTAAGCCTTTATAAAAATATTGAATCAATAATTGGTTACTTATTTAGTGGTAAGGACAACTTACACACAGCATCTTGAATTTCTCTAAGTACTCATAAAGGGTCTCTTCATTGTATTAGTGAATATCATAGATTTCTTTCCTTATATTCACTGCCCTTTAAGCCAAAAAAATACTTTTCCAATAACTATCTCTTCATCTCTTTCCAATTTGTGATTGACCTTGACAATAAATAGTAAAGCCAGTCCTTGGCATCATCCTTAGCTCTTAGTTTTATCTACTCCTCCTTCATAACTATTGGCTTCATGCTTGAACAAATAGCATGAAATTCCTTCAAAGCTACATTTATCTATATAACCACAAAAAGTGAGTAACAAGTTTATCAATCCTAATTTAAGCTTAAACGCTACATTTAACTCAAAATATTTTATACATAAAAGTTGTAAATTAAAGTTGGGAGAAGCAAACTACTTCAAAGTTTGATTATTTATAGCCATGTCTTTAAGCTCTGAATTAAGGATTATGTTGATGCCAAGTGAGGTAACCACAGATTGTTCTTGATCTTGCCAAGTCTCTCTCCTTAACCTATACTAAGTTCTCTTAATTTTTGGATCAAAATTTAATTCACCAAGATAAGATGGTTGAGTCATAAACCATATATAAACATAAAATAAAAAAAAAGCATGCAAAGATAACTAAAAAATTTTTTGACCAACACAAGAAAATTGCTAAAACCTTATCAAACAACGATTTTAGGGCCTGAGAGGGTAAGGCCAGTTACAAAGCAACTAATTCCACTTTAAAACACAGTTTCCCTTAAAAGAGTATATTCTCGTCACCTAATCCAATTGATAGTTTCTTAATAAATAATACCTCCACAATTGAAAACACCAAAAACGCCTGAAAAAATACAAAACTTCATAAACGAAAGGGGAGATAATGTTATAATCAATTTAGTAGAACAAAAAAAATAAAAAAATAATTAATAGAAAACATTCTTCAGTAATGGTGCCAAATTTTGGTAGTTGGTGTTAAGGTACTAAAAATTCAATACCTTACTCTTGATTATTCAACGATAGATAATGTGAATAAGGGTCAATCTCATAAGGAGTATAATCAATTTACCACTAGTTAACTAGAAATTAAAGACATTAACATAATGAGGAGAAACAATTGAATTTTGATTTGGTAAAAAATAAAATAAACAAATTAATTAAATAAAATAAATTATAAAAAAGATCAAATACTAAAAGTCTAGTTTTAAGTTCATTCACAATTATGATATTCAATGATTCTAATGACACCCAATGTTGTCTTAATTCTAATGGAACTATCAACCCTACTTAACAACAAACTTTATTACTCAAATTTTCCTTTAGATATTCACTAAGTAAAACAATTTCTTTATTTAGACTCTAACTATTATATCCTTAAAATAAGCTATCTAGAGTAATATATTAGTTGTCGTTAAAATTAGAAAAATAGGTCAATATAAATAACAATCACACAAACTTTGATCATTTAACCTGTATTAAGTTATTCATAATAATAAAATGAAAATTTTTCCATAATGCCTAATTATTATTTGCTACTTAGTGATAAAAAAGAAAATAAAATGGATCATAATTTTTAATTCTAGTAATTGACAATCATCCAATTAATTTAATAGGCTAAACCAAACTAACTGAACAAATAATCACTTAACTATTAAATTAGAATAACTCAAACAATTCCATAAGAAAATTCAACAATATACTAGAACAATCTATGCTATTGAAGTATCAAAAGTTTTAAAATCTCGTAAAATTGTTAAAGAGTACTATGCATGCTAAAAAAACAAATTCCTTCTAGAGTGGTTATTTCATTCTTTAGTTGTCTCCCCCTTTTTTCTTTCAAAAGATGATTATTTATATCCTAAAATGTACATAGCAGCCACCAACAAACCCTAAAATTAAAATTTCCTTAATCTTTTAGAATTCTTATATTAGCTCTCAAGCTAACTTTGGACTAGATACAATCAGAATTAAGGTCTAAATTTTTTTTAGCAAAGTTGTAGTCCTCCTCTTGAATTTTTAAATGCATCATGTCTTGCCCAAGAAAAAGGTCAAAAGCTCAAGTTATAAGCTAAAAACTGAGACTAACTCAATCTAGCTAGCAATAAATTCTACAGCAAATTCTCCAATATTTTCAAACCATTGAACAACCGATTTGGGCCTTAGTCTCTTCAAACAATTGTAGGCTTAAATGTGCACTTTAATTTAGCCTTTTCAATCTCCTAAGCTATACATTTAAAACTTAAGTTATGTTCATTCAAGTATTCAATGATTGAATAGGAATCCTTCTCTAATTAAGATTGGATTTTAGTTTTGTGCCTTATCTATAAAGCATTGTCTTAAGGCTTAAATAAACTTGGATTTGGAGTCATAAGTCCAATTTGAAAAATTTGAGATGTCCATTATAACTTCACTAAAGACTACTTTTCTAATCTAGACCTTTAAGTGAGTGAAAAGCTTGAAACAAGCAATAAAGGTCAAACTAATAAAATGTTAAAATTTTTCTAACTAAAGTATATATTCTTAAAACTTTCCCAAAATATACCTAAGTTTCAAAACATATTTTAATCAGATTAAATAGGTATAAAACTCGTTAAAAATAATTCAATGTAATTGTGCAGCCTACAAATGAGCAAGTCCAGCCTCTTATGGTGAGTAAACCATTGTTCTCATAAGGCTTAGTTGTAACAAAAAGTAGATAGGCAGGGATTATCTTATCAAAGAACCATATTACATGGTTAAGTTTGAATAGAAAGGTCAAAAAACACACTAGCAATGAAAGAACAAAGAACAAAAAACTAAAGACTTTAGAGAGAAATAAATAAGAACGCAAGCAAGGAAACTAATGAAAAATTCTTTAACCCCCTTATATAAAACAACACATCCAAAGGAAATGTGACATATAGTGGTCACCATTTAATGTTTACGATTATACTATAATTTCAAAAGGCATGACAAGTAAATCAGGTGTTAAAAACCAACAATTAAAATGACATTTGAAAAAATGAAGCAATAATATGAAGAAGAAAGTAATTGTTTCGAGAGAAATGAACAACTAAAAGGTGTAAACATAAGTAAGACCAATAAGAAGCAAAAAGATAATCTTTCATTAATTCAACCTAAGGAAAACAACCCAGTGTTCACAAGTGCTTTACACAAAAGAAAAAGGTCTCAATCCCGATCTAGGTGCTTCCCCTCCCCTTCGCCTTATGAATTCTCTCCGTTGAACTTAGACAATTAACGGTGACCTAACTTCCACCTTACTACCTTATAATTGCCTCCATCATGCTAGGACAGTTATTGATCCCCCGACATCTTAAGTGTGGTTAAGGACAAAGTGTATAATCCTTCAAAGGGGTCAAGTCCCACTTTAGTTATAGAGTAAGTACTTTATCCCACTAGATGTCAAACATCATAGATAAGAAAAAAGGTAAAGATTGTTAGGACTTGCACATTCCTTTGAATTGCAACCTCCTTTTTAACTACCTAGCTCCCTTTAGCAACCTGTAACTCTTCCTCTACCTTTTTTACCTTCACCCTTGCAACAATTGGTCTTGTCTTTATAGCACCTAGAAAATAACCATAAGTCTTCCCAATTCTACTCAATCTTTATAATAAGTTTCTTATTACCCTTATGAAGCCACCACTACATAAATCACTTGCTCAATTTCTAGACATCATTAATATACAAGGGTTTATACCTCTTCTAATGGGATGTCCCAATTTCAAAAACCAGCTCCTTCATATTTCAAGAGGGTTCGAGAGCTTTAGGATCAACAACCTAAGATGGAAGACACACTAAGGAAGAAAAATTGGTCACAACCAAAGGAATACTTCAAGAAGTTGTACCCTTTCTAGCAACAGCCTAAAAAGATAAGGCACCCAAGTTACCTATATAGACCCTGTGGCCCCTGAGGAACAAGACTTGTTATAACTTTTGCTAAAGTCTAATGAATTTCCATTTTCTACATCTTTTTCATAATACTAAGCTTATAGGAACCAAATTAACGTTAATTTAGCCTTACCTTATGATTCTAAATTAGGGGATAAAGAACCTCTCCCAAATCCCTAAAATAGATGAACTTCAAGTAATACTCAACTAAATTATCAACAAAATCAAGCAAAAGTCCCTCTTTGGCATGTTAAGGAGTATTGTATAAACCTATCTTATTAGGGGAAGACCCTTTGAAGTTGTGCATATATGGTAGAATAAAGTGAAACATAAGAAGATTTGCAACCTATACAACACTTTCTAAATATGTTAAATTAGTCCACCTATTTGAAAGAAGTTGCCTAGGAGCAATCTACAAATGACTAAGGTAATGCTAAAACACCTTTATAATATGAAGGACCAAGCCCTTGCTTATCTAGGTAATAAAGACAGTAGTATAACCTATGGAAGCATGGTAAGGCCTATCATAAGTATAAGGCTAAATAATCTGAATCTGATTTAAGTCAATTTAATCCAAAAAATTACTATAAGTAGCCCAATAAACCTTCGATGGTTTCTTATTTTTCCTCTTAACACCACAACAAAGCAAGCCAAAAGGAGTCATAAATGGGAAATCCTCATGATTTTTCACTTCTAAAATGTCAACAGGATTTGCAATGTCACTTTGGGCACCTTCGCCATTGTTCAACACCTCCCTGTAAAGGGGATTCTCCCCCTTTTATGCTTGGTCCATGAAGGCATTGTTTACTTAAGACTTATCCATCATTTAAATATGAATAAGCAATTGTTAAAGCAAGCAAAGAATGGAAAATAAGCTATCTATAAACTCATGTACTAGGACTCAAAAAGGAGGAAAGAATGAGGAAAACTCCTAATCTCATTTTTTAAATAAGGAAACAAATGTAGGATTAAGGAGATGTCAAATCAAGGGCCACCCTTTAAATGATTAGTGGCAGCACATGTATTCAAGATGCACATCTTAAGAAAGCACAATAAAATCCCATACATTAAAGCATAACACTTGAAGTGACTCTCAACATGACTATAACTTCCCAAAGAATAAGGGTGACAAGTGATAAAGACCTTATTAATATGGGTCTAAAGCCCCCTTTTAAGCCTAAAACCTCTCACCTTGGCTTAAGTTTAACCTACAAGCTAAGACTCCATCACATTCCTAAACTAGGTGACACATCTCCCCTAGTAACACAAAGATAAGTACAACTGGGTAAGCACTACCATCCTTGGTAAGCATACCTATAAGAGTATCATTCACCCTTAATTATGCCACCTCTATTGGCTTGTAACCTTTAGCCTACCACAATACCTTGGGCACGCTCATTTTGGATGCATTCCATGCCCTTGGATTAATAGGAACCTACCAACTTGCCTATAAATACTCTTAGCCTATAAGGCCTAGGTAATGCCTCTCTCTTCTTTACTTGCTCCTCAAGTTGTTCTTGTTACCTTTTCTAAAGGCCCTTTACTAACTTAGGTATCGAAGTGCTAATACTAGGCATCTGTTTAGCACCCTCTATAGCTTTTCCTTGTCTTACAAAGGTCATTAAACCCAACCCACTTAGAGACTAACCTTATTAATAGTTATTAATTAATTAATGTTTCTTCTATCATTAGGATATAAATATAAGATAGTTCTTTGATCAATTTTGTATTAAGTTGTTATATTATAGTGTATTATATAATGCCATTGGGTAAAATATTGTAAGGTCCTTAGATTATTACATGCTTATTTGTTATGATATTATATTATATTTACATTTTGGTGTTGATAACTTTTTCACTATTAAAATGTATAGATTCTTTAGTTTTAGATATCTTTTCAATTCACAAAACATGCTTTAGCAATACATTTTCCATTTTTTTTTTTTTGTAGCCATGATACCTTATCATGCAAAAGGTTCCTATAAGCTGGTTTCCATCACTAAGATACTTCAGCTTAATTTGTAATGTTAATGACCTTATCAAATCAATTCTAAAGAAGGAAACAAATTGTAGTAACCTGCTTAAATGTTAGAAATGTTTGATACATTTGGTCAATGGATGTCTGAGGCTTAAGAAGTTGTTTTTTTATGTTTTAGTCCCCCACGGTATTTTTAAGGAGAAAAATACTTGTCTAAGAAAAGAATTTCACAAAAGAAAAGTTATTAAATCAAGCAATCTTAAACATAAGGTTCATGTTGTTAGAAAATAATAAAAATGGATAAACAAATGTAACGTAAATCAAAGTGGTTGAAAAGATATGAAGTCTCTTACTTACACATCAAGATATAGTGGTTATCCTCTTAAGATACGACAATGGTGATGACTCTTTTAAGGTACAAAAGACTTATGCATAAGATGCTTAACTTGAAAGCCATTCAGATGAACTGAAACTAAATCTCCATCCATTTATGCTAACATGTCCCCGTTTTTCTTAAATCTCACTATCCTTTACAAGTCTTCCCCTTAAATTCCACTACAAAATAGCTTGATTTATGAACTTGCATCACTATATGTCCTTATCACCCATATATGGCACTTATGTTAAACTCTTTTCATAACTAGATGTATCATAATGAACCATTACAATTGAGAATTCTCTATATGCCATATTAAAGTCAATGAGAGTTTTGCTAGAAAGTTTAAAAAATAAAAGCTAAAGAAGAGGAAGAAAAGCAAACTATATAAGAGGAGTAGCGATAATAGCATAAGAGAAGTTGTGGTGAAGGCAGCTTTTTCTTAATAAGGAAAAAACTACCTTTAAAGCTAGATACTTTAAGTTAAATTGTTAGTGGGAGTACTAAGATATTAGTGGATGTAGAGCTGAGTTAGAGTGTTAAGTTTGCAAGAGTATGGACATAAGTTGTCTAAGTAAACAAAGTATATTTTGTAATTATATAAAGCACTATGTAAGCCTCTATAGGTAGAGCTCTTTAACAATAATAAAAGTATGATTTTCTCTATTAAATCTTTTAGATTCTCAATTCTCTAACACCTACAAATAATATCAAAGCTTTCATAATCTTATTGCAACTGTGAGAGCCAAAAAAGAGAGAAAAATAGTAAACAAGATAAAGGCAAACTTGTAAGGAACTTGCAACAAAGAAAAGCTAGTTTGAGAGAATTTAAAGGTGAGTTTTTAAGAGAAACTAGAGTGAAACACAAGAGAGAGAGTAAAGAAATGGCCTCTAACAATATGAATCTTCCACCAACACTAGTATTCTCTTGATCCAACTATCAGTTATAGTCAATAAAGATAAAAGCATATCTTAAGACTTATAATTTATAGGAAGCAATAGAAATTGGAATAGATCTACCTTCTTTACCTAAAAATCCAACCCCCAATCAAATCAAGCATCTTAAGAAGGAGAGTTCTAAGAAGTTTAAATTGCTAACCTACATCCATTCAAACCTCTCATATGTCATATTCACAAGATAGTGGATGTGAGACTGCCATGGAAACTTAAGATAAACTTATAGATGGATTCCATGGGAGTGATAAGACCAAGCAAGAAGCTTTTAAACTCAAAGAGAAAGTTTGAGATGTTAAAAATACAAGATACAAATTCACTAGAGGACTATACCTCAAAGTTGTAAGAGTTAGTTAATTAAATCAAGTTAATGAGAAAATATATAAAAGACTAGAGAATGGTCAAGAAGGTTCAGGAAAATCTACTAGAAAAGCTTAAGGCCAAAACTTCTTCTTCTAAAGACTAAGTAGAATCAATTTGCCATAGTTTCTTGGAGTACTTGAGGCTTAATAGTAAAGGAGAATCATAAGAAATAAGGGTAGTGTACAAGTTGCTCTAGCAATAAAAACTAAAAGCCATAAAGTCTTCTACTAAGCAAACTAGCAAAAGCAAGCAACTTGAACCTAGTATGGGCACTAAAAAATAGGGAAATTTTCCCTTTTACTTTATCTATAAAAGGACTAATCATGCTAGAAATGACTATTATTAGAAAGGTGCAATCCAATACAAGTATTGTTCAAAGTTTGGAAATATAAAGGAGAATTGTACAAAAAGCAACAACAACAATAAGATCAATCAAATACTTAAAACTAGCAAACACATAAAAGCCAATTTCTCTAAAGAGGAAGTAACAAATGCCCACTTATTTGTGGCCTTAATGATGAGTGCTAGTCATGATCAAAAGTCTTAGTTCTTAGATAGTGTCTACACTCACACATGACTAGTCATAAAAAGCTCTTTAGTGAGTTTTAATCAGTTTTTGGAGTAGTGAATATTGGCAATGGAGAGAAAGTAGTTGTCAAAGCTAAGGGTATAATGGTTATCAAAACCTCTTTAGGTATACATTTAATTTCAAATGTTCTTATAGTACTTAAGCTAGAGTAGAATATATTGAGCATTGTTCAAATGATACAAAATGGTTATACATTATTATTTAAGAATAAAGATTATGTTGTATATAATCCTACTAGTGTTAAATTTGTGACTATTCCTATGGAGAATAAAAGTTTTGCCTTGAATTTGGAACATATAAAAGTGCTTGAGTGCAATGCTAATAAAATTGTCAATGAATCTAAAATGTGGCACAAAAGACTAGGGCATTAAAACATTAAAGAAATTCAATTTGCTTAGAAAAATGAACTACTAATTAAATTGCCTATCATTGAATCTTACTCTAAAGTATGTGAGAACTATGAATTAGGCAAACAACATAGGTTGTTTTTTCCTAGCTTAAGAACTTAGAGAGCAAAGGAAAGACTTTAATTGGTCCATTCTAATGTTTATGGACCAATAAAGATAGAATCTCTCAATGGTAGCAAGTATTTCCTTTTCTTTATTGATGGCTACTCAAGAATGGCATGGATCTATTTTCTCAAACAAAAATCTAAAGTTTTTGAGATGTTTAAAAGTTTAAAATAGTAGTTACGACTAAAAGTGGCCAAACCTTAAAGATTCTAAGGAGTGAAAATGGTAAAGAGTATGTTTATGGGAATTTAATCAATTTTGTGAAGATATAGGAATGAAGCACCCATTCTCAATAAGTTACTCACCTCAATAAATTGGGATAGTGAAGAGGAAAAATAGAAGTATTTTAGAAATGGCCAAATGCATGTTATTTAAGAAAAAGCTTCCAAAGTGTTTTTGGAAAAAAGTTGAAAACTTCTATCTATTTGTAAAATAATTGCCAACTAGGTTTATGAAAGGCAAAACTCCAATTAAGACTTGATGTAGATTTAAACTCTTAATCAAACACTTGAAGGTGTTTGGATCTCTATACTATACACATGTGTTAGATGTTAAGATGAGCAAGTTTGATGAAAAAGCATAAGAGGGCATTTTGGTTGGCTATAACTCCCAATCTGAGGGCTATAAGGTGTTTAATTTGGCAACAAAGAAAATTATAATGAGTGGAGATCTAAAGATTGATAAGAGTGCCCTAATAGAGTTAGAATGATGTTTAAGTGAAAAAAGAACCAATTGTGGAAACCATTAAAGTTACAGAATCTAATTCTAAGCTAGAACCAAAAACTTATGATGATCTTCTAATTAGAGGTTCAAGACCCCTAGTTAAGGTGTATCAAAAATACAATAGGAAAATTACGGAACCTACCACTTTTGATGAAGCCAAGCAAGTTAAAGAGTGAAAAGTAACAATGATAGAAAAAATAGCTATGATTGAGAAAAACTAAACCTAGAAGCTAGTTAATAAACTTGAAAACAAGCATATTATTATAGTTAAATGGGTCTATTCACAAGCACAAAGCAAGATTTATGGCCAAGAGCTACTCTACAATGATACATTTGCTCCAATGGCTAGGATGGATATAAATAGAATTCTCATTGCTATTGCTATATAAATGAGATAGAAGATCAATCACCTTGATGTCAAGTCAACCTTTCTAAATGGTGTGTTGAAGTAAGAGATCCATGTAGCTTAACCTGATGGTGTAAGTTGAAAGGCAAAGAGTGATAAGTGTACAAGCTCATCAAGGCCTTGTACAGCCTAAAGTAAGCTCTGATAGTTTGGTATAGTACAACTAAATCCTTCTTATGCAGTAAAGATTTTAGGACAAATGACAACAATGTTACTTTGTATTTTAATAGAAGTTTTGATAGGGAAGTGCTAATTGTCTCTCTATATGTTGATGATCCACTCAGCAATGAAGCATAAATGATAAAGTTCAAGCCTGAGATGGAAAGCCAATTTGAAATATCAGATTTGGAAAACATGAAATACTTCTTTGGACTTAAAGTACACAGCCTAATGAAGGCATTTTCTTCTATCAAAGGAAATATGCCTCATAAATACTATAAAAGTTAAAAATGCAGCACTCCAAACTAATTTCAACTCCACTAGTCTTGAATGTTAAGTTATGCATGGAAGACAAAGCTAGAGAGGCTAATGCATTCAAGTACAAGAGCCTAATTGGAAGTATGTTATACCTAATAGCCATAAGACCAGATCTTATGTTTGCAACTAGTTTGCTATCAAGATTCATGCAAAAGCCTTCAATTTTGCACTTAATGCAACTAAGAGAGTTTTGAGATATTTGAAAGGGACATACTAGTTAGAAATCTGGTATAAACATATGGAGATTGGTAATCTAAAAGGTTTTGTGGACAATGATTGGACTAAAAGTTTAGATGACAGGAAAAGCACCTTAGGCTACGTATTTTTTCTTGGTTCTATAATGTTTTCCTCAAATTTTAAGAAACAAAAAGTTATGGATAAGTCTATTGCAAAGGCTGAATTGATAACAATAGAATAAACAACAAACTAAGCCATTTGGTTAAGAAAATTTCTCAAAGATCTTGTTTTTGTGTAAACATCAACCCAATGATTTTCTGTGATAACAAATTTACAATTAGGATTACTGAGAATCCATTGCAACATAGCAAAATAAAACACATCATTGCCAAGTATCATGCACAAAGGGAAGCAAAGAAGAATAAAGAGACTAAACTAATCCATTGCAGATCAGAAGAGCAACTCAACTAGTCTCTGAAGGCAGATTTTAGTTGCTAATAGGAAGGTTTGGAGTTTTAAGCAAAAAGCCTTAAGAAGAAGTACTGAAGTCAAAGAGAATTTTGCTACAAACTTTTAAAATTGACATAAAGCCTATTTTGGGAACTGTGATGGTTAAGTTCCTTACAGACGCATCGCATGGCGAAAGTCGGCCTAGTTTACTAAGTGGACGTGGCGCGGACCATTATTTCTTTTGCATTATTGGAAGTTTCGCTTTCAAATCCACGTTAGCCTGTCCATTTCGTCGCTCTCAAAAGAGAATGCACAACGTGGATCCACGTTGACCTTACTTTTTTTTTTTTTTTTGAATTTGGAATAGAATGTGAAGGAAATTACAAAAAGAATAATAATAAAGGAATAAAATAATTTTTTTATTAATACAACGTATCTTTGACAGAAACGAGAGAGTAAACTCAAAGCTAGAGACGGAGCATGTACGGAATCAATAATATCGTCCGGCACCCTAGTCTTCATGCAGCACCACGAAACGATGACGTTCCAACCATACTCATTTGCTAAACATAACAAAATTACTTCTCTCACCCATTTTCTTTTCAACGATTTTTTTCCCGACCGCTTTCTCTCAAAACAAACAGTGTGTGAGTTTTGAGTTTGTGTGCCGCAAATCGAAGTTTTCAAAACCGAATTTTATCCTGACTTGGTCAAAGGTCTGATTCTTTGGGTTTGCAGTCTGATTATTGGATCAAAGGTTGGACCGATATTTAGATCAAAAGGGTTGGGCCGATATGTCAGGTATTTTTGTTTAACAAAATAGATAATAATTTATATTATATAAAAATATATTAAAATAAAATTTAGCCATATATATATATATATAAGTAGTTATATATAATTTTTCAAAAAAATAAAAAATTTTGAATCAAAACATGATTGATGAATCATCGAACTATTTAGTCGAATTGTCCAAATTAATGTAGGTTGAATAATTTTTCCTGATTCAATGTCCTGTCTAATTGTTTAACTAAACTAGGTCAAAATCATGGTCGTTTGGCTGATTTTTTTATATATTTTTTTTTTGTTTTATTTGTCGGACCACCACTAGTTTGATTCGGTTCTTAGAAGTAGGCTATAAAACTCGCATAGATTGACTTACAGGGGGACGCATTTTAAAGGCCAACCAAACAAATTAACAATGATCTGTGAGATTGACTTACATTAATTTCTAGCTCGTAATCAGGTCACTTGGTAATCTCTCCGACTGGCTATATCTTCTAAGAAGCAATCTCCATTGGCATTGATCATTGTATTCGGGGCGATAAGAAAGAGACAGAGATGGGGGCTTTTTTCGTTTATATATGTTTAGAATATATAATATTTTTTTTTCAGAGAAAAAATGAGAACAAACGAAAGTGACAAAGGGGGCGTCAGATCGTCAAGTAAATGAACCTTCGGATCCAAATGAACATCTATCTCGCATTTTATTCGGACTATTTGTTGACTGTATTTATGAGATTGACTAGACTTTGCCATTATGCATGTCTAGGATTTCTTTTGGCTCTTGCGTACTCTTATCCAACAAGCAAACGAATTAACTGCAAGCATTTACTCATTGGGCCACAGCCCCGTTGCAGAGAACAACTGGACGACAAAAGAAACGCCTCCCTCCCCAACCCCCCATGAAAAATAGAAAACAAGAGAGAGAAATCTTGTAACTTTTAAGTTCTTTTTTTTTTTCCTTTTTTTCTTCCTGTTGGTTTACAACTTTTGAGCTCTTAACCATTACCTCTTTCGTTATCCAAATAGAGACACAGATTTAATAGTAAACCCCAGAACAGAAAATGGGCCAATATTGTAAGGAAAGCAAGTGGAATTTTGCCTACTAGCATTAAATAAAGTCAATAATTTCGTGGGGGTGTGTCCGTACAGTAAAGGTCATTGTCAAGCCTCATTTACTCTCTCTCTTTTCCCAAAAATTTTCTGCCCCCGGAGTGCGCACTAAGATCCGCGCAATACTTTCATTTTCATTTTCGCTGCAACTTCTCCCCCCTCTCTCTCTCTCTCTCTCTCTCTCTCTCTCTCTCTCTCAAGTTCTGCAAAACGAGAAACGCCAAAGCAGGGAGAGCCCCATTAACTCTTATCACTGTTAACGTACACAGCCTTTTTGCTTTCGATGGCGATGACGATTCAACCTCTCAATGCCTGTAATTATCGTGCATAGATTTTTAACACTTCTTTATACGCATATTTATTGCTATGCCAGCTTAAAACTCGCTGATCGTCCTTTTTCTTGCTCCCTATAATAAATTATCAGCTTGCCCCACCTTCGATTCCCCTAGACATGATAGAACCAGCATTTAAGTCTCTCTCTCTCTCTCTCTCTCTCTCTCTATCTTACATAGTCTTACATGGTTGAATGATATTGTCACAGCGTTGCACCCTTCTTTGGAGCTTCTCTTTTAACAAGCGTCCTGCTTTTCAAAAGAAATTGATTTTGAACTTTTTTTTGACGGTAAAGGTGCTTGCTTGGTGGTTGGAGTTTCAGCTGTTGTATGAATCTACGTTGCATAAGAAGTGCAAAAAGGAAATGGGAAGGATGCCCTGTTGTGACAAGAAGGGATTGAAGAAAGGGCCTTGGACACCTGAAGAGGACGAGGTTCTTGTTGCTTACATCAACAAGCACGGCCATGGAAGCTGGCGCTCTCTCCCTAAGCTAGCAGGTGCATAATATTATATATCTATTAACTCTTTTGGGCATTTAGCTTATTAAAAGCGACAAAAATAGCACTTGCTTCCATTTATGAGGACAGAAGTGCTAAGAATGCACGCATTCCATTATTTTATTTTTTCTTGTGTTTTCTTTTTAAACAATGGCGTGGCTTTAAGGGTGCTGTATCAATTGCTGGTTCTTGAGCTTGAGGGACCGAGAGTTGGATTGGTTGCACTTGGGATTGTTATTTAAGTTGTTAAGCTCGTTTATACTCGAATTCTACTTTGCATTGTACGTGGCTTTTGGTCCATTTGTGTGCATAATGGGTCAGATTTAAACTTGTATGTGTTACAGAGTCCTGTGCTACGGGGTCTGGAAAAAATTTCCTGACATTAAGATTTTCTAACGGTTGAGTTTCATGTTTGAAACTTCCTGTTCATTTGTGGTAGCATCATCATCATAGCTGGCTCCATTATATGTTTACAATTGGTGCTAGCCTTCTAGGCACCCATGGGGCCCCCCACTTTACTTGGGGAATTTGAATTAGTGTTGTTCTCGGAGAATTAATCTTTCCGAGATCCTTAAATTTTTGGAATGGCCCCTGAAAGAGGCATAGAGTTTGCTATGGTTTTCATTGGAGACCCCTAAATTTATCTCTTCTGTATAATAGGTCAGCAGTGGTATTTGATGTTATCTCTTTTTGCAGGCCTTCTTCGCTGTGGAAGAGTTGCCGGCTCAGGTGGACCAACTATCTTAGGCCAGATATAAAGCGGGGTCCTTTTACCGTTGAGGAAGAGAAGCTTGTCATTCAGCTTCATGGCATTCTCGGAAACAGGTAATTCCTGGCTTATAACTCTCCTTGCTCTGAAAATTAAGAATGGCTCTCGTTGATTGACATACTTCTGATTTAAGGCTTTCAAAGTTCTTGGATATTACGATGCCTGCCGGCTTGAAAGTTTCTGTTCTTCCATTGGCATTCTATAATGGCTATCACTGCAGATAAAATTGTAGCATGTCAAATGTTATAATGTCGCTGTCCAATTGGCCACTTTGGCTTCTGAATCAATCTGTGTTGGTACTACGGCCAGATGCATAGAGATATGTATTATAGGACCAAACAAAATTTTAAAAGCCAGCATTCCTTTTCTCTTTTCACAAAGGATTTCAGTTGTTGATGGGCTGATGATTGTACCGATAAGGTGAACTGCATTCAGTTTATTGTCTTTTTTGAGCTCACATGATGAGAATCTATGCTTCTGCCATTCATTAAACTTCTTGGTACAAGAATGTATGTTTGAAAATTCTGGCATCCAAGTGATAAGACTACAAGAGCTCACTTTAGATTCGTGAACTATGTCATTTATATTTGTTGTCTGACTCCTGATGGAGCTGCATCCATGATTTTCAGGTGGGCAGCCATCGCTGCCCAACTACCAGGAAGAACAGACAATGAGATCAAGAAACTGGTGTGGAACACCCATTCTGAAAAAGCGCCTACTTTGGCATGGGATCTTGACCCCTAACTCATAAGCCCTTGGCCCTCCTGTGGAACATCCATGAAATCACCTGCATTCCCCTGCTATCTCGCCATATGGCGCAAATGGGAGGAGTGCCACGGCTTGAAGGCTGAGCCACGACTTTCAAGAGAGTCCTCACTTTCCGTACATCAACCTCGCAGGAAAAGCCGACTCTGATTACTTTCTACGTATGTTGGAACTCAGAAGTTGCGAGAAGCATTTCGAACATTCAATTCAGGATGCCAGAGTCGTGTGCCTAAGTCCAATGTCCCAGGCATTCTTCATCGACTAAGGCGGATCAGTTTCAGCTCTTACTGTCAGATATTTGAGCATAACTTGGCATGGATTCTTTACCCCGGCAAAGTGATGTCAAATAGAGGAGTTGGATGCAAAAGCTGCAGAATCATTTATGCTTGAAGTATCGTGATGGTTGGATCTGATTCATCAAGCTCTACCAAGTTGGAGGATTCATCAAACAGTACGCTACAACTCCTGTTGGATTTACCCATCAACAATGACATGAGCTTCTTGGAAGAAAACACGGAAATTTACCCCACTTATTCTCCCATGTCAACTCTAGCCCCCTTATCTGACCCCTGCGACGCATTCGGGAAAGCATATTGTGTATTTTGCAGCTTTGTTATATTGAATTTTTGACCTGCTCTTTTGGGTGTTATGAGCAGCTAAGCTGGTATAGAAGCAAAGTGAAGCTTATGGAACGTTGGAACTAGGAGGATATTGTTGTATCTAGGGTTTTATGCAGGGTGCAGTTAAGGGTATCCGTCTCACGGTTTCGTAGGTCTTTAACTACTGGAACCTTGCTGGTTATATATTAAGGAGGTAATGTATTCTTTGCAATCTAATCTTCTCAACTGAGTTTGCAGATATGCTCTAATACTTGGATTGCTTCCATGAGAGAATGCCATGATTCATTCTTGGCAATCCAAATTACTTTAGATTAGATATAACCGAAGTGTTTTTCTGCTCAATATTTTATTACATTGGGTATTAGAGTAGAATATCGTTACATTAGTCTGTTTAGCTAGACATATTGACATGTATAATTTTTAGTATACACTATTTTATACGCCGAGGACAGCTCCTCCAGCCATGATCTGGAAAGGAATGTATAGCCACCAATGGAAGGATTGAATATCAGCAAAGCTCCCTAAAAGAAAAAAGACCTGAATTAACTCACGGGGGT